>VZRS01002010.1:54984-73681 GCA_013398055.1 Ifrita kowaldi
ACTGAGTAACAGGAATTTGCTCCCAGATGGACCTGGGAAAAAAAACCCTGATTGAATTACTGTCCTGTTTAAAGCCCAGTGTTGTATGCAATATTGGCCATGCAAAATGGACTCATCACTTGTAGAATGAGGTACAGCAAGAGAGAAATTATGGTCAGCTTCCCCAGGGAGGTACAGATTGAAGTGCAGGGGTGAAAAGATTTATTTTTAATCAAGTGGATAATCCTCTTCACTGTGCAGTGGGAATTACCTCAGGTATAAACATTAACCATTGTAACTATTAAGTATGAGGGGATACTAGATTAATTATTCTGTAGATGTGAAATAAACTGCTGCAGCTTTTGCAGTATGTAAAAAGGACAACGAGTCGAGAGTCTAAATTGGATATTTAGCTCAATACACAGAAAGATACTTTGATTTAGTGATCATGTGATTTAGTGATAGCAGTTACAAATTCAAGGTGTAAGGTATTGAATCATGTTGAATAATACTTACTTGTTCCATTTAACAATATTTAATGCTGTGATTGGAAATTCCACAGTGGGCAAAGGGAGCTGGGCTGACGTGTCTACTGTTTTTCATTAAGATTTGTCTACCTAACTCCTCTGGATTGAGAGTACAAATACCATTGTTTTTAGTGATAACTATGTAAAATTCCTGTTCAGTGTTTTTTATCTCGATAAAGTTTTTTTGTTTGTTGGTTTGGTTTTTTGGTTTTTTGTACTTGATTGGAGGGAAAATAATTTCATGAAAAATGATCATGTATGAACACGGAGATAAATATCTGATTATGAAGTCATCCTTTGCCAGATGAAATAAATGTCTTTTTTCTTCCTTTACAAAAAATAATAACAATAACAAATTCTAATATATTAATTTAATTTTACTTAGAATATCAGCACATCACAAAGGCAGTAGTTTTAAAAGATAATTTGCAAATTCTTCAGTATATACTGCAGTGATATCTCTGTGTTGCAAGTTAACAAGAGAAAATTATACGTAATACTTCACTGAATTCAGTTGCAATACTCTGGAACAAAATTCTGGTTTTATACCATGGCTATATCAATTGGTTTCCACAGGATTTCCACAAAACATAAAGAGATTGGGACAACACGTTTCTTACACAGGTTAAGCATTTTCCAGGAATGTATAAATATTATTTTGTGTCTCTACTTTGATTAAGGTTAATATTGTTGAAACATCTACATCTGCTTTTCTTCTCACTGTGATGTTTACCACCTAATAAAAATGCTGAAGTTACCAAGGAAAGATGTTTAATTTGTTCTTGCTGCTCAGTTGCATGTTGCATCCTATTTTGTAGTAAATGGCACAATGTCCCAAGTGGGCTGCCATACTGTCAGATACATTATTTATACATAACATTACTGGTTAATCAATGAACAAAAATGCAGGATTCTTTTTTTCCCCTTTTCCTGTAACATCTTTAAAGCTACAGTAGAGAAGAACAATTTTGAAATGTATTACACTGTTACTCACTTTTAAATATAGCTTCAGGAGTTTCCTGGCACAGTTTGCACCATGCATCTTATTAAATCGAACGTGATTGTTAGACAAATGCAGTAACAATTTGTGCAGTGCAGAAGAGTAATTTAGTTAACTATGTAGGCTATCCTTTCCAGTTAAAAGTGAGCAAAATGTGTTCCAGCAAATGTTTCTAACAGACCTTTCTAAAATCCAAAATGAAAACTGAATAGCCAGCCCATCGTGATTTTTCATGTGTATTTACAAGAGAGACAGAATTTAAAAAGTCACTTCAAAGCTCAGCAGTTTTAGAAGTTCACCCTGCATTAAATGGAAAACAGAATTTATAAGTGAAAGAAGACCATGAAAATATATGTGTGCAAACAAGAAATGCAACTGTACTGTGTCGCAGTACTACGGGAGATTTTTGGTTTTACTTCAGCTTATTCTGTTGTATTTTGTTCATAGACATTTCAGATCAATACAAAATATTCAGCTCTGTTCCAGTGATTGAATATGAATACATTATGTGCATACAAAAATAGTGATAATCTATGTTGATACAATAGTTCATTTTGCATTAGTGTCCTAGATGGGACAATGTTAAGAAGCAATTTAAATGAAATTCATTTAAATGTCAGCTCTCATGCTTGCGATTTTTCTATAATTGGTTATTTAATTAAAATAATTCTCATAGTCATTAATTTAGACTAAAACTTGCTGTGCACTGACATGTTTTAATTACATGGTATTAACAAAATTGATATGCTTTAAAAAAGCATGGTTAAATTTTAAACAAGAATAAATTAGAAATCTCATAGATCATCCTACTTAGAGTATTAGTAGAGAAAAAGTCAGTCATTTAAAATGTTTATTATAAACAAAGTCCCAACATTATTGTGCATGCATCATATTTGGTTCCTGCTTCAGTGTGAGGAGACTTTTATCTTAACACAGCACCTCCATCTTCGAATTCCTTTAACCAACACACAATAAATAAGGTAATGAACCAAATTAAATATTAATAGAAATCCACATAAACCACAGAAGACAGACATAGAACTGACGTTTGAATTATACTATACCTTTGATATCATTAGGACAACATACTAATGAAGTTTTAAAGGGTTGAATCTTTATCTACTGTTCATGAAGACAAAAAGGATTATATGAGCTTCCTTATAAGATGCAGATAAGGAATGAAAAAATTTAAGTATTCTAGTAGAACTGCCTGAACAGTGTAGAAGAACTAAAGTCTTAGACACTGATCGTGTAAGGTAATCCATAAGCAAAGATCCATGTGCCCTTATGAAGTACCCTGATGTCAAAGGAACTACTTTCATAAATAAAGTAGGTACTTTGTTTTCAGGACTGGACTATATTGAAGAGTGCATATCAGAATTTTATTTCATTGTCTATTAATTAGGCTAGATCTATATTACTTTGACCTTTTTAATATTCTATGATTTAATTGGATGATCAGTCTACCTCAGCCCATGATTGCCAATCATTCTGCACAATATACTTCTACTCTTTCTTAACTTGATGTGTTCAGGATCAGACTCTTATTAACATGAAATAATGACTTTATTGTGAATTTCAGGGGCCAAAAGGGATGTATACAAAAATGGAAAACGTCATTAATTCCATAACAATATAAATTATCAGTGTTGCTTTTTGTGGCAGCCAACATATGAAGGACTTATACCTCTTCCAAACCATTCACTTTTGATCCTCAGATTCCACACTGCACAGCCCCGAGCCTAAAATGCTGCTCAAGACTGATGACTTTTCCAGTGTCACACTGCTCAGCAACCTGACTTACAAAACACATTGTAGTAACAAAATGCTGCAGAAAAGCAGCTCTTGCAAGTGGGGAGTGCTCCATGTTCTCTTACAGTCTGAGGCCTGGATCCATCTAATTTGGATCTCTAGAGGTGAGCTAATGATTGTAATGCTCTTTATAGTCAGTGGAGAACAATAGAGAACATCTTATTCCAAAGGAGACTCTGTGTTTGGTTACATGAACTGTGCTCTAGAGGTGGCTGTAGTTCTCCATTTATTATAAAGAAAAGCCAGGACCAGGCCAGAAATTGGAGGTTCAGCTAGCTGTGTTCCACCCATTCTGACTGTATAGATTCATGTGCTTTATCTCTAATCTTTTTTGTTTGGTTCTGATTTTTGCACAATGACTTATTTTTCTATATATTTTGTGAATATCCATGCTCTGCAGAATCATAAATTCTATGTGTCTCTCAGTCTTTAGAGTTCTTATCCTTCATATGTGTGTGAAGAAGGGAAGACCTGCTATTTTTGCAAGATAACAGGAAAACTCTTAGCTTACCAAGAGACCGCAGGAAGTCTGTAGCAGAACCAGGGACAAAGTTTAGTCTGGTTAACCACCATCTAAGCTCCAGGCACCAGCAGAGTGGCCCATACTTCATCTTTGCCCCAGTATGACTTCCTTTCTGTTTTGTTGCTGCAGTGATCGCGCATGGGCATGGACTCCACACCCAAGAGGGAGATGCAAAGTCGTTTATTACACAGCCAGAATTCCCCTAAATACCAGCACACCCAGGATAGAACATCATATAAACAGGAAAGATGTTCACCACAGTGGCCCCCAATCACCTGGGGTAGTGCCCAGATTTTGCCTATTATGGTAACAGGTAAACAATATCCTATAAGGTCACAAACTAAAATCATCACCTCTCACAGGTCCATCCCTGTCCACAAACCCACAATCCTCTCTCCGCCCATGCCTGGTGACCTGGATACAGTCCCAGGGTCGCCGAAGGGCCCGGGAAAGAGGCTCTCTCTCTGGCCTTCAGGGCCTATCTCTATCACCACATAGTGTACCCCAACAGTTGCTGCACTGATATGGTTTTTTATTCAAGTAGTAGCACAGTTGTCTTATCTTGTGAGCTGATGGGGATTCTGACTTCTCTGTTGGAGCATCCTGTCCTACAGCCCTTGCAATGAGGCTCACTATAGGATACCTCTCTTATAGCAGATTGAAGTGTGACTGTAGCATGTGTTAACTAAATATGACTAACACAATTACACCACCAGCAAAAAACAGGAGACCAATTTATGGTATGCCAGCAATCTGAATGTTGGTGTATATCTAATGATCCCTAGTCAGTTGTACTCCAACTTCCAGTATGTAAAAATACTACCTTGACTTTTCTGCTGTTGTCTGCATGAAGCAGATCAGCTATCAAGATTATACTAATATCTCTGATAATCATATTTTTTTTCTCACTGTCAGCATGCTTCCTGAACTGTAAGTAACCCATATTTATATTGTACAAATTCATAGAACCATTTAGTTCAGGAATGATCTACTCTCACCCCTCGTTAGAAATGATGTTCATGGGATATAGGATCCAGTTGTGTACTTATTAACTCATTTTCATGGTAAATGAAGCTTGTGAAAGAAAAGTTTGCTAATGCTGGAGCAGGACCTCATTTACCCTCAGATTTTTTCCAGTACTTCTTCAATGTGAAAGTATTTTCAAGTGTATACAAATATAATTTATTGATAGCATCTCTGGAAAGATTCCATCAGAGGTATCTTCAAGACTGAGAGCAGTACATATTCAGTTTAAAATCCATATGCAACTTTAGCAGTTAAGCTTGCAATTCAAGCTGCATAAGATCAACTCTGTCAGCTTGTAGCTTACTTGATTGCTTAATACATTGTTTTAATTGAGAATATTCCAAAGCCACCTTGAAGAATACAGGATGGTCACTTGCCGTAGGAACAGTGGTTCTTTAAACATAATGTCTCCCCCTACAGCCACTCTCTCCCCTTCAGCCCACAAGACAAATACAAAATGAAGTCATATAAATCTGATTGGATATTTAAAAGAAAAGAAAAAAAGGGGAAAAAAGGAAAGGTAGCAGTAACATGCAGCTTTGTTGTATGCAATGTTAAAAATAAAAATCTCCCTCCTGAGACAGCAAATAGTTTCTGCCTTTACAATAGAAGGACAGAATAAAATCTGCAGCGCTTACAAAACAGTGTAACTTGTAGCATCACAGCTGTGCATCAGACCTACATCTGGGCTTAGTAATTTGTTCCCAACTATGACCAAAAAAAGACAGAGAGAGAGAGAGGGAAAGAGAGAGAGAGAGAAAGAAAAGATATATAGAGCAATTAACAACACCCCCTCACCCCCACTGACAATTAACTTAATGCTAAAAAACCTTTGGGGCTTTTTTTTCTTTTTTATATTTTTTTCTCTTTGTATTTTATCACACCCTCTGTATTGATATCCAAGTCCTAAATAGCATGCATCATTTTCAAGACTGTAGCCTATGGAGATGCTAAACACACTGGTGTATTTTAGGAAATGCATAAATGTAAAGATAAGATATGTGATATCACACATCCCGTAATTCCATCACAATTTGTTGATGTGTTGCCAACAAATCTGTTTCAATTTCAGGTTCAGAACCGATGTTTTCTCTTGAAAGTTGGTCACTGTTATACAAATGTGTTAGCCCCACTTCAAGCTTAATGCTGAAAAGAATTCAGAAATAACCCTGGGAACATTTAGTATTTCCTTGAAAAAGCTGTGGATTGTCATTAACTGACAAACAGTCCGCTGCCAAGTTCTTGCAAGAATTGTATTTGTTGTCTGATGCCAAACAGCCTCTTTAAATGCTAATGAACAAAGTATGGCATGCATTCTGTTCTTGATGGATTATGCCTATACCTTCTGTGGTCAACAGAAGGGGAATTCCCGGCCCATATGATTTCCATTCTGGCACGCAACTCTTTTCTCTGCTTACAAGGCAGTAAGCACTCAAATAGATTAGTCAATCTTATTTTTAAATTAAGTATAGCCTCCGCACCCTAATTCACATGTATGAAATCTGCAGGAACTATGCCAGGCTGCCTACGCACTGTATGAGTTTTGTTTTCTTTAGAGGATTAAGCTCCTGACTTAGTATCAGTGATGCTCACTGTATACTGATATGCCTTTTAAATTCAAACATGAATGTTTCATAAACAGCTGATTTACATGTTTGTCTTTACCTCTTTGGAGACAGATTTAAGGAATTAGATTTTTAAATTGTCTTCTTTAGTGGTTTTCATAATTTCCTGCTATAGAAAGAGCTGGCTTGATCCAGAAATACATTAAAGAACAGTACCTTACTACCATGTGTACATGAAGTTTTGCAGCCAGTAGGAGGTCCAGATTTGTGTATATCAATATCTTTGATTACACTTTCAAGCCCAGCTTTCCAAGAAGACTAAATTATGCAGCAAATAGCAAGCTCAGGAGCTGTGCATTGAATAATTTTTGTGTGATATGATATTTTAATTTGTTTTAATTATCATTCAGTAACTGCTGTTAGTCAGATGATCCTCTCTAACTAGTTTGTGATCTGCTGAAAAGGAAGGAAAAGCTCTTCTAGGGCAACAGCAACCTACAAGCTACAGGCACAATACAATTAATCTTTAGTTAAAATGCACAACTACAAGATATAAAATATGCTATTAATAGAAATAAAGAGTTATAAAAGTGGATAGGAAAAAAATTACAATATTATTTTATTGAATCACAGGGGAGGGATTGTTCCTTTTAGATGAGTCACAATTTGTTTCTCTGAAACTGACTTTTGAGGCTGAATCCAGGTGATTCCCACATGGAACCAACTTAACTGTTTCTGGTCTTCCTGCAACTTTACAAATAGCTTTGCTAGATAATGTGAAATAAAAATTTAATTAGTTCACTCTGGAAGTAGAGCTTTCAATAAAATATGATTTTGCTGGGGAAAAAAATCTTCTACCTACCTATACACATACCAAGAATATTTATTTTTCTCTATAACATGGACCCATCAAGGCCGGGTTGGATGAGGCTTTGAGCAACCTGGACTAGTGGAAGTTGTCCCTGCCAATGGCAGGGGATTGGAACTAGATGATCTTTAAGGTCCCTTCCAACCCAAACCATTCCATGATTCTATGAGCTCTGGAAATTGTGCTTCTGTATGGAGAAAGCATGTTTCTAAGTTAGCGAGAAGTTTGGTCGAAACTTGCCCCTCTCTGTGGAGAAAAAAAGTCCTCGGTGCCTTTTGAATGAAATTCCTATGGAGAAAAGGAGAAAAAAAAAGAAAAAAGAAAAGTAGCAAAAGAATCCTGTGTCTCTAATTTACTAGAAGGGCTGGAAAATCAAGATATCCTGCCAGCTTCTATTCACAATCATTTATTAAATGGATAACCATACTTATAGCTATTAATTTTACAAGAAAACATTTTTTTTATAGCCTCGCTCTCATTTGAAATGAGCAATTTCTTCTGGTCTTCTAGCTATTTATAGTAAGACCTTTATAAACTCAAACTAATTAATAAACGAGATCAATTTCAATATTTTTTCCTTGTTCAAAACCACATAATCATTCATTTCAGTAACATTTTAAAGGCCATGTCTAAAATAGATTTGCACCCATGTCCCCAACGTGAATTTTTCACTCTTTGGCAGCATGCAATAGGTAGTGTATAATGACCTTTTCTCTGTTTGGAACAGGGATTAGAATAATATATTTGACCCTTTTTACTCACCTGGGAGTGATGCTAGTCTCCATGTTCAATGAAGTAAAATATGTCTCTAGTGTCCCAAGGTTAAGGCCATGACTTTAAACTATTTAACACAAGCTATCAGGCTGATTCACCTTAGTCAGACTCTACAGAGGGGTTGGTTTTCGTTTTTCTCTTTTCTATTAGGCTGCATTATGTATACTTCATCACAACTATTTCTTATCCACAATGCAATTAAGGGAAATATTTTGCATTACAAACAAAGCAAGTTAACCTGGTCACATTGTGCATTATAACAAAATTTATGGCTGCATAAATGGCAGTGTAAACTTACAGAAAGACTGGTAATTATAGTGCCATTGATGGTCTTTGTTGCTTTAATTCTGAAGCAGCCAGAATGATTAAACTGAATCTTAATCGACTTCTCCATTAAAAATGCTGGCAGAGAAGCTCCCTTAACCTTTCTCATTGATTGAACACAACAATCACCATTCAATTATAATGCAAAAGGACATTTGTTATAATGTACGAAAGATGCATGAGCCATTTCCTTTCACTCAAGACAATCAATGAGATGACTCCTACCTCAAAGAAGGTAAGGTGAAGCTACTGTACCTGGAAGAGCATTAAAGTCAAAGCAGAACTCAGATAACTGCAAACCCTACAGTTTTCAGGGAATGGCAGATTACCTAAGTGAAAATAAAGCAAGCAGTTCCTCACTCTATGAAAAATAAATATCCTCTATAAAAGATAGATAAGAATACAGAATTGCAAGTAAATTCCTATTTTATAAAACTAAGTGAAACTCTCACGTGAAAAGAACTAAAAGTCACATAAGGATGTTTAGTTTTAATGATTTTTTATTATTTTCATTTCGTGTTTAGGAGGAATATTTTGTGTATTTCAGTGGTTACAATTGAGAATGAATGGAGCACAGGAATCACAGTATTACAGATTGGGTTGGAGGGGATCACAGAATGGGTTGGACTGGACCACAGTGGGTTTTCTTGTCCAACCTCCCTGCTAAAGCAGTGTCATCCTAGACAACATTGCCCAGGGTTACATCCAGGTGGTCCTTGAAGATTTACAGCCAGGGAGACTCCACAACCTCTCTGGACAATCTGCCCCAGCGCATGGTCAATCACAAAGTAAAGTTCTTCCTCTTATTCAGGGGGAACTTCCTGTGCATCAGTTTTTGCCCGTTGCCTCTAGTCCTATTGCTCATCACCACTGAGAAGAGTCTGGCTCCATCCTCTTGACACCCTCCCTTCCGATACTTATTAATATTGATGAGATCCCCTCTCAGTTGTCTCTGGCAGGCCCAGCTTGCTCAGCCTTTCCACAAGAGAAATGTTCCAGTTCTTTAATCATCTTTGTTGCCCTCCACTAGACCTGCTCCAGGAGCTCCATGTCTCTCCTGTACTGGGGAGTCCTGGACACAGCACTCCAGTTGAGGCCTCCCTAGGGCTTAGTAGAGGGGCTGGGTCACCTCCCTTGACCTGCTGGCAATGCTTTTTCTAATGCATCCCAGGATACCTTTATCCTTCTTGGTCCCCTGGGACCTTGGCTTGCTGTCCACCAGGACCCCCCAGGTCCTCCTCTGCTGAGCTGCTCCCCAGCAGGTCAGCCCCCAGCCTGTGCTGGAGCATGGGGTTATTCTTCCCCAGACGCAGAACCCTGCATTTGCCTTTGTTGAATTTCAGACAGTTTCTCTCTGCCCTCTCCAGCCTGTCAAAATCCCTCTGAAGGGCTGCATAGCACTCCAGGGTATCAGCCACTCCTCCCAGCTTTGAACTTGCTGAGGGGGCATCTGTCCCTTCATCCAAGCCATTGATGGGTAAGTTAAACAATACCAGGCCCAGTACTGAACCTTGGGGACACCACTGGTGACAGGCCTCCAACTAAACCCTGTGCCACTGATAACGACCCTCTGGTATCATCCCTGATGTCCCGTGCTGAATATGAACACTGCAATCACAAACAAACAGCACTGCTTCTGCACTTGAAAACAAAGCGACAATATTTCTGAAGCACAGAAAGCCTGTGATTTTCACAAAAACAATTGCCTTAATAATATCTTTCTTTCCTCAAGTAAACTGCAAGGAAAAGGACACAAAATAGTTTACACATCACACACATTTGGGAAGATTGCTCTTAAAGAGGTCTCATAAGCTTTCCAGTGAGATGTATTTTTAAAATATGGCATATCTTATTCCGAAAATGTTATTCACTTCTGTTCAAAAAAAGTTTAATTTTAGAATTGGTCTGGAAGCTCTTATGCTGCTTTTGATAACATTGAGAGACTGGAAACCCATTGTGGATAGAAGGAGGAGCAGCCAGGCCCCTACTACTGTTAATGTCACTTGCAGAGGAGGAGTTGCCTCCACTTCAGTTTGCACCAAGTCAGATTAGACCCTGAGCTGCTGGAACTCATTGGAACGAGCTCTACCTGCAAAGCAAAATGTGCAGGAGCTGGAGACTCAATAGTATGTTTTCAGCTATAGTCCCTAAATTGTTGGGGTTGGGTATCCATCACTAGATTTTGATCAGGAGAAATTCATTCAAACTTTGTCCTTTAGTCTTTTGATCATTTTGCTGCATTTCTTCACCTTCTCCAGTAAGTCTTGGCGTTCAGAGTGTATGATGGGCAGTGTGAGTACTATTTCAAAGTTACCTATACGCTGCTCATTGTTTTCAATTTTGCTGTTCTGTCTCTATCAAAACTTTGAGATACAGTTCAACACCCGTTTTCTGAGATATGTTGGTGCTGCCATTGGATTTTAAAAGCCCCATAATTCAGTACTTATTCTCTGAATTGTTATATGCATTTCCTAGTAGAAATCACCATCTGTTGTTGATATCTGCCTGGGAAATTATTTCTTCTTCTGCTTAGCTCCTTTCTCATTACTCCAGCTTCTTCTTTAACATAAAACACATCCTTTTTACAGGCTGTTAAGTCAATTCATAAGTATCTGTACTGTTCACCAGAATCAAGAATAACCAAAAGGTTCAAAGGGCTGAGAAAAATATCCTGTATAATCTAAAACCCTGAAGAGTTACTCCAAAGCTTTTGACAGTCACTTTTCTAATCTAAAATCACTAATAAACAAACCAAAATAACAACAGGAAATTAAGGCAGGGGAAATATACTCTAATAGTTTTGTACTACTGGATTACCCAGGGAATGTTGGTTTTCCAGTATCTTTTTAGCCTTACAGGACAGATCCTGTATCCTACTATTTCTTGTAGATTGATAAGCAGTTTTCTGACACCACATCTATTAATTGTTAATAATAACTAGGAGATGAATATTTTTCTGCTTGAATATAATAGTTCTCCTGATAAGAAATGCTCTTCTCCAAATTTTCTGTGATGTTGTGGTGGCCACAGTTATAGCATAAATTGCTATATAAGATACAACTGTGTTTGTGATAATTCACATGGAAAGAAACATTAATTTTGAAATTTTCTAAATTTGTCAGCTCCTATAAAATTTTATTGTGAAGCATATGATTTTCTCAGTGTTTTTGAATATGTTTGTAAATTCAAAATATAAATAAAAATAAGATTGTATCTATTTTTCTGAATGGTGGAAGTTTGAGTATTTATTCCCAACATAACATATTGTACAACAATACAATGTACTGTGATTACACTGTCATTTACAATACAAGATATGCTAAAACTCTGGACACGTGTCAAATCCATGAATAGTACTGCAAGTAGAACCCAAAATTTTGATCATTATCACTATTGAGGTGGTTTCTTCAATCTCCCAGTCCCCAAGCTTTACATACTCTTACATGGGAGGTGAGAAAATGAACTCCCCTTCTCCATTGTGGAATATTTATTCCCTTTAGAAAAGTGAGCAGTAGGTTCAAATACTGTTGTTCAAACTGAGGGAGACTAGAACTCTCTATCCTTTAAGGCTGAAGGAATTGCTATTTTCAAGAGTAACAACCATGATATCTTTCCCAGCCCCAGCCTGCCTGTTCCATTTCTTCCCACCTACTTCCTTTCTTTCTTTTAATTTGATCATAGTCAAACAGGGAATTGATTCACCATTTCTCACATTTGGTAATCCAAAGCAAAGTTGAGGGAACAAAAGGACTGACACAATGAAGTACAAACACACTCAAACATATCAGCCCCTAGCAGAATAGCCCTCTGTTTTGACAAAAGCATGTCAGCTTTAGAGCAATCCTGCTGACAGCTGCTTGTTTCTGTACCTGCTGCTTTATCCAGTCATTTATACAGAACCAGCTGTTTGTGTGCCATGCTTTCTTGGGAAAGAAAACTCCAGCTTTAGGGCAGAAATAGAGATCTTTCTTATTTTCAAATATTGATTACTGATTTTATTTGCAAGATAGTAACTAGCAAGCTTGTTGCCAGCCAACAGGCAACGAAGGAGAGGGAGGTGAACTCCCTGGCCACCATCTGTCCAACCTGTCCTGGTTGTTCACAAGCAGCCATTGAGCCCTGAGCTGCCAGCACTGCCTCTGCCCCTTCAGCAGCCCAGAGGAGATGAAAGCTCATGAACAGGGAGCCTGCATTTGTGGACATCAGTACAGGCAGGGCTTGGAAATAAAACTGCTGGTAAAAGACTGCATTTTCATCTAAAGGCAATGATTCTGCTTCCCCTGCCATAGGCAAGAGTCTACTTGTGTTGAAAGACAGCCCTGTTCTGATGGAATTAGACCTCGCAAAGAAAATATAACTCTTGGGAAAAAGTAAATATATTTGAGGGATTAGACAACAAATCAGAAATAGACAGCATAAATTTTATGTCAGTCAAAATTATCACATTCCTACATGAACCCTGTAGAACTTTAGTTTCCTTCTGTTGTCCAGAATGAGAGTCTACTAGTCCTGCCCAGCATTACTGACAACTGCATGTACAGCTTTATTAAATTTTATTTGGAGTCAGATTCACTGCAGAGAACTCATCTGGTGTGTCCCACACCAGCACAATTTCTTGACGTTGCAAAGGGAAAAGGAAAAGCTAAACATTTATTTTCATAAACTGGATATCAAAAGTAATCTAAAATGCACAATGTGAAAGAGATCTCATTAAAACTATTTCCAGGTTTAAAGTGAGTTGCTTTGCAAATATAACTTGTTCTATACTGTAAAAGCTGTTTCTAAGAAGTAAGTTATTAATAATTCTGTAATATTTTATATCCAGTGGCTTCGCCTCATCCTCAGTGTTATACAAGCCTTTTGGTTTTGTGCAAGCTGATTTCTCTCATCCGTTATAAAAGAAAGCAAACACACTGAAAAGTGCTGCCACAGAGAACTAGGGTTAATATAGTGGTGACTAAATTCCACTGTTAAAGCACTTTTGCAGTTCTCAGTGACAGACAAACTGTAGGATATTCACGTGAATACATTGGGACCAAAAATACTGAGCTGGAAGTCTTGTTACAATAGAGTCTTTCAAACTACTTGGAGTATCTATATTCTATTTGGACCAAAAAGTAACGAGATATGTATACTTATGGTATGTTGGTACTCCTGTTTTCTTTCCTCATGGTCTGTAAATATTCACGGTGGAAAAGAAAAAAGAACAGCTAAGCTGCTATGAAATTCACATATGTTTCAATTGCTGAATATAAATTTTGGAAAATTTTACTGCTCTCATGTCCCTTCTCCCCAGCCTACTTTGGGATACAGCAATAAAGCAAAAATAAAACATAACCCTTAATATAACGATTGTGTTTTTAATGTCTATAACACACCATTAAAATGCACTTGGGATCTTCCAGTTTGTTGTATTTAGTACTAGACTATGACTACCAGTAAACTGCTGAAAATGCCTGAATGAGAGCTGAAGATGTGACCAGGAGGGAAATTATATAACATAATTTTTTTATGTTGAAGAAACTGAACAGAAAGCTGTTTCAGTTTTACTTTAAGCAAAGACAGATTTCATATGCATGTAGTATTTACTGGAATTGTTGTCAGTCAATCCATAAATATTATGTTCTTACCTTCCTATCACAAGAAACAAGAAAGAAAAATATAATTTCTGAATTTTTATCCTATTTATTAGGGCACATCTTTATCTCTCCTGAGCTTCCTGACTATCATTAGCACCTAGAAGCAAATTAGTTATTAGCTAGTGAAAACAAAAGAAGCAGAATTATACGATGTCATGCAGAATTTAAGGAAACATTGCAATAAAATGAATTATGGTAAAACTAAAACAAATACATATTGCCTGCACTGAGAGTATATTTTCACTCAAGCTTATAAATGACTGAAATATAATGTAGAAATATCTGAGTTAATTTTAAACAAGCTTACTCGATAATGATAAGAGCCCAGGATTTAATGAAGAATGAGAAGGAGAGTAAATTAAACTTCAAGATTTCTGGTTTTATTGTGGTTAGCTGCCATTGGTACTCAGGGTAGCTGGTATGAGGCAGCTGGAACATCTCTACTCTGTGCTAGTCCCACCTCTGTTATCTAATGTCTGCTGCTATGCCATTTTGTCTGCTTATGTGTGAACAACATGAGGAGAACTAAGGCCTCCAAAGAAGAATAGAAAGCAGTGATCCACAGTGACTCAAAAAAATAAAAGATGAGAAGAGAAATGAGATGATATCCTCAGCTATGGCCATACTGATTTTAAACCAAAATGTGAGGTCACAGAACATTGATAGTTTGACTGAATAGAGGAATATCACATTGATAGTTTGACTGAAGAAAACAAAGTCATGTATAAAAATTGCCTCTGTGGGAAGACCACATAGAGAAGAAAGAAGCAATATTCATTTACAGGCAGGTAGAAAGAATGTGAGTGAGTCTGATAATTGTTGAGAGCTCCCTCCAGATTCTAGAAAATAAAAATCTTCCAAATAGAAATGTAATGGTGGAGGGGAAAATGGAGGGGGAAAAAAAGTAAGTTCTGAGGGAGGCAATATTTCAGAGGGAGAGTTCTTTTTTCTGGATAATGTTTGGAGAACTGCTTGAGATAAAGTTGTTAGCCTTCAGTAGGGCATCCTTCTGCATAGAGCTGACATTGCAATCTGGTTATACTGTTGCAATGCACGGCAATCTAACCAGTGAGAGATCATTATTTGTTTATTGACTAGAAACAGACAAAGAAAGCATACATATATATTCTTGGAACTCCTTAACTATCACTTTGAAACACTGAAATGATTTTATCATGCTTACAGGCAGAAAATGTTTCGTCATTTGAGATAAAGTAGGATGACAATTGGTTGAGATAAAGTGGAGTGCAATAAAATAAAATGTGTGAAATCCATGTACAAGCTCCTTTATTATAGCATGTATTAAATCATTATTGAAGAGCTATTCAAGAAAAGTGCATTAGAAACACCTTCACTGCACTTATTAAAACATACTTTTGCCTGTAACTCACAAAATTATATGATACAACCAACCTGAGACTTCGTGGCTTGCTTAGTTGACTTCTTAGTCTTGCTGCAGCATCCAAACTCCTTTTATAGGAGTTTCTTTTTCTTTAATAAGACTGTTGTTTTCACCAACCACTAATCATTTTCCATAAGCACAGCAGCATGTGTGTGACATTCTGTGGAGAAAATGTCGTGGTGGTAATTGAGAAATATTATACCAGACAGTAGTCACATAAGATCAGTTGAAGTTATTTGGCAAATTAAAACAAAAGTATGGTGCAGTATCATTCTTACACCATATTGCTAGGGGGAAAAAAGACCAAAAAAGTTTGGAAATAAATTGCTAAATATTTGATAATATGTATGCTTAAATTGGGTCATGCACGAGGCCTCTAATTCAGGTGCTGGATTCATCATGTCTCCAAAATTTAGCTTATAATGCAATGTTAAATTCAAACTTCTGGATACTGTTTATGAGCTATGTTCATGTTATATCGGAGTTTTTGGGGAACTGTATTGTCATTATTATCAAGAAGCAGTTCTTTTGCAACAATTTAATGCACCAGAAGATAGATTAGATATTTCTCTGTAGTGGTGATACGGGAACACTGTCAATTTATGAATGATGCAAACATTTTTTCAAATCCAAAAAAAAGTATCTATTCTAATTTATAGTGCAATAGAAAGCTACTCTTACATTACATTTCTTATTAAATGTATCTCAACATGATACAGAATCCATTAAGAAAGGAGGTTTATGGAAGTGGATAGATGTTAGTAACTGCATGTGGCTTAACCACATAGTCATCAGGGTCAGGTTGATAATGTTGAAGCGCTGGATAGAAAAGTAGTTGCATTTCTGTCACATCAGGTGCTACTTTAAAAGTACCAAACAAGAAAAGTTTCAATTTTTATCTCAGCATCTACTTCTTCAAATAAGCAACTCAAGCAATGTCATAATTTACGTAGTCAGTTTTGCTCATGTGTGCTCATACTGAAGGATACTATATCCTCATTTTCACCTAAAGGTCTCCAGGTCCTCATACCCTACAGCCTCATACCCACTCTGTTGCTGAAGGCCTCTGATTTCTGCGTGCCCTTATTTCTGATTTTATGGGCAAAATATGAGTGTTTGATTTACCACAAGATGAGGTTTACCCTAAATTTGTATTTTGGTTCTTGTTCTAAGAAGAATGTGTTTCTGGAACCCTGGGTTACAGGAGTGAAAACAACACATTTGTCTCCTTGATCTGCCCTATAGATAAGTAAGGTTACTTAGAGTAAGTAGCTTGTCAACCTGAGAAAGCAGAAAAAAGTAAGAGACCTTTGATACTGCATGGATAATACTTAAGCAGTAAAATGATGAAGATCAAACTGCAGGCTCAACACCCACTGTTTGTGTATATGTGCACTGCAGTGCAGTCTCCAGCTGTGTAACAATTGAACTTTATAAAGATCCTTGTTCTGTTACTTGCTTAATTTCTTCCTTCTGTTATTTTAACTTACTTCTAATAATGGATAAAATGCCTGACTGCAAACCACTCCTTCGATTGCACACACTGTAGTACGTATGTGCATGACAGTACTCGGAGGAACTGACTGGTTATACTGAAATGTTGCTAGAATGTCTATGGACTACTTCTGCTTAACAGAGAATTTTTATTTAAAAAAATTGATAAAGAATTTTATTTGTTGCTACTTTTGAGTAAAACTTTAACCACAAACAAATTTCAACTTATTTTCCTATCATTAAAATTTGGCCCTTGGAGGATTTTGCAGTGATCACGCATGGGCATGGACTCTGCACACAAGATGGGGATGCAAAGTCGTTTATTACACAGCCAGAATTCCCCCTATATACCAGCACCTAACAGGATATAACATCATATAAACAGGAAAGATGTCCATCACAGTGTCCCCCAATCACCTGGGGTAGTGCTCAGATTTTGCCTATTATGGTAACAGGTAAACAATACCCTATAAGGTCACAAACTACAATCATCACCTCTCACAGGTCCATCCCTTTCCACAAACTCACAATCCTCTCTCCGCCCGGCCCCGGTGACCTGGATACAGTCCCAGGGTCACCTCCGGGCCCAGGAAAGAGGCTCTCTCTCTCTCCAGCCTTCAGGGCCTATCTCTCTATCACCACATGGAGTACCCCGACAGGATTTCTCTTGTCTTTCTCTTTGAATTCTATCAGTAATGTTCCTTTGTCTTTCTAGCCTGAGACCTCACCTTTGTTTTCTAGAAGCATTTTGAGGAAGTTAACTGAAGGCTACCAAATGGCTATTTTGAAAAATGCACCCTGAATCTCTAGACTTTGTCCAGGCTATTTCGACCTGGAAAGGTACATTTTAAAGATATCATTATTTTATACAAGGAGTATGTCAAATTTCAGTCTTGTGCCTTCAGTCCATCAAAAAATCGTCTAATGCTTATGTTTAGATTCGTATGTGTTTTGTTAAAAGTATCTTACATATTTATCTTTATTTTGTTCAGTTGCAGGCTCTTGTTTCTTGGACTTCAGTTTGGCTAATTTACTCTTTGTTTTTCCTAGACATATTCTCATTACTGCAACCATCTGGAAAAACTTCCTTTTCTGTAAATATACATACCCTCTGTGACAAAATTGATATTAACCAAGGACCTTATTGGTACTTTTAAAATAAATGCCTGCTTTACTCAAGAAAGTCCAAAATAGCAACAAGTGACTTTGGCAGGAGAACCCTCACAACACAGAGTTTGGTAAATGGTTGAAAAATTAATGACTGGGAATAAGTAGAGGATTTTATGCCACGTTATTTCTAGAATGAACGGCATATGCAGAGCATGAGCTGTGACGTATAGAACTAGATAAATTCCTTTTGAGTCAATGAGAGATTAAACTAGGATATAGCTGGAAGAGATTAAATTAGGACATATAGCTTTGAACCAAGTTATTTGATATCATGAATTAATGATTAATCGTCACTTAAATAGATCTCTTTTGGCATTGGATATGTTCCTCTCAATTATACCAAGGCCAGAAGACAGTGGATCACACAAAAAGTTTTGGAAGAAGATTTGTGAAACAATAATTAGCAGGAGAGTAAGGAGAAGAACTGATATTGATTCAGATAGTCACATAAATATTTAAGATATTCTGGAGAAAAGAGGGAAGGGAAGGGAGGGGAAGGGAAGGGAAGAAGAAAAGAAAAGAAAAGAAAAGAAAAGAAAAGAAAAGAAAAGAAAGTCTAGATATTTAAATTTGGCAGGATTTTTTTTTTTTTTT
>VZRS01002010.1:73702-342740 GCA_013398055.1 Ifrita kowaldi
TTACTAAAGACTTAATGCTTAACAGTTAACACATCCTAAATTCAACCAATCATAAACCAGAAAGATTTGCCATAGAAAATGTCAAGATATGTTTAAATACGCACAGGCTTGGTGAATCCCAGTTTTAGGAGTCCTTTATAGAACTCCAGGAGGCTAAGTGAGGCAGTGTTTCCTTTGCAGCCCTTGACAATATTTCACACAAAGCAGCACTAAAACTACTTTGCAGGGACCGGGAGATCAGCAGTGTTTCTGTAGTACTCAGAACCAGACACATAAACATTGGGAACACTACAAATCTACTCTACAATGTCAATAGAGGCAATGACACTTAAAATATAATTCTAGAATGGCCATGAATTTAAATGCAAGGACCCCTCAAATGCCAATTTATAATGACAATTCTCTTAATCCATCCCTAACAATTAAGCAAATTTACAATTTACTAATCCCCTTGATCATTTTTTTAATCTGCAGGGATGCAAATAAATAGCTGAGAGCAAATAAAGAGAAGAGTATCCCAGCCCTGGAAAACGTGACAAGTTGAATCAATAACACTTGGTATCACCCACAGCAGATGGTTATTTCACTCTAATTTTTTTCCATATTCTTCTTTTGGCTTCCTCAAGGAGACTGTCAGGTAGTAGCTAGGCTACTGGGGTATAAGCTACTATTAGGTTTCTAGATCAGTGTACATGTATCTCTGTGGAACCATGGTTAAAGTTGTCAAGTCCATCGATAACTGTATTTAGATCCTTACCAGGAAGGAAAGCACACAACTGAGTGCTGCCGATACTGTAAATGCCAGGTTAGTGATAAATTCAGTAACACTTTTAATTTCTCTCTGAATTGTTGTTGATAACTGTTAAAGTAACAAATACAAAAACAGAAGCCAGGTTCCCTGAATATTTTCTTTTCAGTGTAATACCAGACCTCAAGTATTCTCCAGGGAGATCAGCTGAATGTTACCACATTGTGTCACTAAAATAACGTGGAGCCTTTCTAAGACATATAGGTGTCTGTCTCTATGTGCCAACATCTACCATAATCAAACCCACACTGCCAATCTTCGAAAAAATCCAGAAAATAATCTCTGAACTATATGTAAAAACTCATTTGTTTCACCTTCCTTTAAAACTTTGTAGTAGTTCATCACTTTCCCAGTGATCTTTATTCATTAGTTAAAGAAATTGGAGGTGCTGTTAGCTGACATCACACCATGAGTTCAATAACTGAAAGAGAAAATATTTGCTCTGCAAGTAAAACATTGGAAAGAACTCACTAAAATCAGTATTATTAACATGAAAGACAAGACACTTAAAGGTGGCTTTTCTTTCCTATTTCAGCTACCCAATGCTTAGCCTTCCCTCTGATGTACTCTACACAGTGTGCTAAAAACTAACTTCTAATTTATATAAAGTTTATTGGAGAAAGGTGATTTTCACTCTTTCATTTCTGAACATCTCTTCATACAGTGTGAATAAGGAGAAATAATCTGTTTTTCATCATGTTCTGTGTTAACAGAGAATACTTAATTATAGCCTAGGTATGGCTGAGGTAAATCTTAAGCTGAACCTTAACATCTGAACCTTTCCAAATGCAATGAAAGCATGTCTCAGATTGTTCTAACACTATTTGTTTTTAGTGTAAGAAATAATTTGAAGACTTAAATACCTAACCTAACACACTGAGACTGATTTGTTGTAAGGCCCTGGTCTATAATCCAAGATCTTAGTTTAAATGAAGGTTATTTTTAATAATATTAGATAGTGCAATAATAAAGAAGTCATTGAAGATAAAACTTTATTCCTCTTTTTCCAATCCAAACATATGATATTTTTTACACTTTAAAGCTGATGAATAATCAGCAATAACAGCATCATTGTCTTCTTCCTGAAGATGGCCGTTATTCCGTGTATCCACTTATATTTGTGGTAGAGATTTTCTTTCCTTATTCCAAAACACATAGTGATTAGAAGGTATTTTTAATTAAAATAATGGCTGTTGTGGTTATGTTATTGAGCAATATTTTGGGATAAATACGTTCACTGTTAGAAGTGTAATTCTACTTTTCATCTTCATGCTAAGTAATATTTATACAGTTCATCTTTAAATTGTGTAAAATTGGATTTGATCCCAACTGCTGGAAGGTGTTGTTTTTAAAACAAGGCTAAGCAAGCACAAAAGCGTATATGAAGATACAGATTTGATTACCATTCAGACAAAACAAGTTCAGCCAGGTTGGCTTGTGCAGTTATTCCAGTCTGACTCCAGTGACTTTCCACTGTGCTGACCTTTTAAAGAGCAACTGTATTTTGTTACAACCTATGGTGCTTTCGAAAGGAAGAAATTCTTAGGGTGACAGGATAGAGTGCAGGTCGCAATGGTTAATAACATGCGTTCAGCAATCTCTTATAGACATCTGCATTAGAGCCAATTCATTAACGGTCACAACAGAGCTTATTAGAGATAAAGAAAAGCATTAACAATCACACCCCTGTGAGGTTGTCTCTTGTGCAACACCAGTCTCTAGAAATATTCAGAATATTCAATTTAGTATCTTCCTTTTTGAAAGACAATATGCTGAAGCCGTGATGCAGGAATTCATATAAATCTCCACTGGGTCAAAGATAATGCAATGAGTAGTATTTATAGCATTATTTTGGCATTTTCATAATAGTCTTAAAGCTCTGCTCCAACAGAAAAAACAGGCTTCATGCAGAATACTGCAGATTCCACTATTAATATATCAACATATAGAAAAATTATGTGAACACAAGCAACTGGGTATACACAATATAGATAACTCAGTGGATACTGAAAAACCTCAACAATGATCCTTTCAAAAAGAATGAAGACAGTCCCAAAATATACCACGCGAAAAAGCCCAAACAATGCAAAACCAAGAACCTTAAGTTGCCATCAGTGGTGCAGAAAGCCACCTGTGCCAGCTTCTCATCTGTTTCAGATTAATCACTACAAATGTCAGAGTCTCATCCTACCAGATATTGCAATGAAACATCAGACAGGACCTACTATCTTTGTGTGATTCAAAAGAACTTCTTTGCCAGGAAAGAGCCAATCTAATGTAAAACAATAACTAGTTGGTTTTTTTTTTCAGAATCCAAGTGAAAACTACAGAGAATTATGCCATTGTACTCTTTGATAAGTTCAAACTGGCAGAATAAAAGACAAATTTCAATAATGATTACTGCAAGGGTCTCACCCAGAGGTAAAGAGATAGAAGAGATGAATCCATGATTTTCTTTTCATCTGTCAGCTACTGCCTTTTCTTCCCACCTGGCCTTTCAAAATTCTGTGGCAAACAATGCTTTCTTAACTCATTTCTTTGACCTTGCCATTGATTTGTTGGCCTGTTGAATTCTGTTCAGTTAGATGTATTTATTGCAGGAGGCTCAGAAGCCCTAAGAAGACATCAGAACTGCACTGTTAATGCTAAAAAAATATAATCCAGGGACTTGAGTGGGTTTTATCTTTCCAATTTAGGCATTTAAAATCTAGACGTGTTATGTCTGCCTTGGTCACCTGTCACGATCAAAGGAGAGAAACTATGCTGAAACATGATCTCATATTTTAGATGTTACTTCAAAATATTCTGTTGACTAAATTTGCTAATTTCTCACCATCTACTGGAAACCAGAATACACCCCTTTATAATAGGTGTTTATACTTGGTTCTCTTTCTCTTAAAGAGCTCGTAACATATGCACCACCCTCAATATACTAAACACGATGCTACTAAGGGAAAAAATGGAGGAACAAAAGATGACATTCTAGAATGAAAATCTCTTCAGCTGCACATTGCCCGCTTTTGAAAACTTTTATTTCTTTTATTCTGCTATTTATAGTATTTTAGCAGTATTTCCTGCAGAGATGGCAGGTTGTTCAATAAGTTATGTAATAACATTTCTTTCCAATGACTAACTAGGTAGGTGGGGTGATGGTTTGGTAGGTTCTATTTTCTGGAATTCGGGATCATAACAGATTACTGTCCGTATGTCTTTGTGAATAGTTGTTATTGCATAATTTACTAAATAAGTGTACAGTAGATGCTATCTATGCAATTTTGGTACTAGTTTCTTTCTAAATCTACAGGCTTGTGACCTTCAAAGTTTTTTGTCTGTTCTTCCACTTTTCCCCTAAGCAAAGCTTCTGTATTTTGATATTTAATATTTGACATTTACAGCACAATATTTCCATCACTGGCCTACAACTTCCTCAGCCTCCGACTGAAAGGGACCATTTCTGGTGTCAGTCATGCCAATTTTAGTAGAACGCTGATATCGCTCTTCCCCCTACAAGTTGATTTTAATGTGTTAACACTACTAATATCTAAGTTTCTTTTCTCTTGTTAGATTTTTATCTGCTGATGCTTGCCTCTCCATAACCCTTTGCTTCTCTCCCTTCACTGTCTACGTTTCTTTTGTTTTGCTGCTTCCTAGAAAATCCAGTTGTATTTCTCTTGTCATCTTCATGTCTGTGTAAATTTCTTGTAACTCTTTCGTTATCAACAGAGGCACAAGCTCTAGGGTTGGCTTGAAACTTTGTTCAGGAATGTTGTATGATCCAGTAGACTGTATGAAACAGGCTTTCTGGTTTTAAGTTACCTCAAGATTTTTTTTCTTTTTTCCCTTCTTATGCTTATCATGACTTGACCATGTTGTTTCTGCATAAAATCACAGAACTCAGATGAGTAGATCAGATGGGGCCTGCTGAGTTGTTCTATACATTTGTGACACTTCTTTTCTGTATCAACCTTAACTTGCATATTTAGAGCCATGTCTTGCATCCCATTGGCTTTGATTGCTCCTGGTTGAAGGTGGTACAAAAAGACTCCTTTAGCTCTCACTGCCATGATTTGCTGTGGGTGGATGGATCTTTGCATATCTAGAGAGCAAATAAAGCTTCATACCCTCACAGATCCTTTTACTGAAATCCTTGTTCTTCCTGTCGTCTTCCGAGTTTTTTTGTAAGCTACAATGTCTCCATGAAAACAGAGGAAAATATGAATTGTTCCTTGAGAGCAAATCATGAATATCAATAAAATATCCATGGTAAGCTCTAGAGCTTTGTTTCCATGGTTCAGCAATAAGAACTCGATCCAGCCCAGAACAGTACAGCACAACACAGCACTAACCACTACAATCTGTCTACTGCCTTTTTGACTTGGTACAGACAAGAAACAAATTTAGATCAATACCCACCTTTTGGCATCAATATCCCAATTTCTATCAAGACATCAGCAGTAAGAATCTTACTGTGCGGAGCATTCAAAATATTCTCTCCAAAAGCACTATTGACAAAAGAGTGGGACATAATAAGAAATCAAATGAAGCTGAATAAATACTTGCATTGAATGTTTGATATCAAGAATGCATTAGCTGAAAACAATAAGCAAAAGAAACAGAAATATGTTTGAGCAACCACCTCAGCAAGCCTTATGATTGCATCATTAATCTATGTGCCTCGGGTGCTGCAGTGCTAAACACGGAGAAAGGCACTAGGCCTCACAACTCTGGAAATGGGAGGGGGGTTGATACCCAACTTGTGTCATTGTTAGATTGTCTAATTTTTGCATGGACATTTTGTCTGTTCGGAGGGACAACAAACTCAGCATGCCCGTTGAGACTGGTATTTTCTAAATTTTGTGTGTTCTAGGGCTGGCTGTTTTAAAAAAATAAAAGGTCAAGGACTTCTGGGCACCAAGAGGAAGAGATTAGATGAGCTAAGAACAGAGTAATATCAGAGAATGAAAACTGTTTGAGTTTCAAAATTTTCCAATAGCATATGCTGAGGATGCTGGTTGAGTAGGCATATTAACTGGATTTTAAAATAATTTCCTGAGGTATGTGTGCTGAAATAAATACTTCTTGTTACTGTAGAAATGTAAATTGAAATGAAGAAATAAATCCTATAAAGTCTTGAGCAATGGCAAATTGCAGTCATTAGCTCAACTCCATTCCTTTGTGCTTCCTTGTTCTAAGGTTTCTTATGATCATCATTATTTAAATGTCATGTTGTGCTTTGCTAAGGGGCATCACTTTGCAACACTTATAACTATAAATATCTGTTGTTGTATGTTTTAAGATACCTTTTAACCTGAAATTTTACCTATATTATAGTAAAAAGCTACAAGTGTGTAAGATCTAATAAGAATGAGAAAAAAGCTTTTGTAACAGGGAGGGGAGTACCACCATGCCACCATTCTGAGGTTATCATGTATTTGTTTTAACGAGCATTTCTAATGTTAGGAGTTCTTTACCTGGATTTCGTCTATATGTGGGAGTGTTCTTTGTTTAAAAATCAAAGCAGAGACTTCAACTGTGTACAGTCAGATGGTAAAGAGCTGAAGTCTGCATATTACAGGCCTGATTCATTTGTGCTGTTCCAACCCATGCTCCAGGGTCCCAACAAGAGAACTAACCACAATTGACCTTGTGAGAGTAAAAGCATTTAAATTGCAATGCTTTGGCAAGCAGGTGTGAATCTATGGGGTAGCTATACAAACAATTACTCAACTTCCCAGTTTGGTGGTTGTATTATGATCACTTAGTAAGATTGCTTGAGCCCCTGGTGTCTCCTTATAAGCCTGGATCTTTGGGGCAAAAACAGATTTATATTTTTTTTTCATGGCAGTGTCTCTGCATTTGTGTGTTACATTAGTCTATCCAAAGTATAGACATGCACCCCAGTTTCCTAATAATTTTCTTTCTCAGAAAAATGAAGCACAGTGAGTGACAGAGTCCCTTCCCTTGCCTGTGCTCGACCAGCAGAGTGGATTTTGAAATACTTATTTAAAATGTAATGTTTGTAGAAAAATGCCTTTAAGTAGATGGAGGAAGACACTAGAGACGAGAACAGGATGAGCTGGTAAATTAAATAAAGCTTCTGGGTTTAGAGAATGTAAATCATCAGCTTGTTGCAAGAACAGTCCTCAAGTTAGCAATTTTGTGCTTGTCTGCATCTTTTTTGCCACCTGTTGCTTCTAAGTAATTTCTAAACTTTTTATTAACTATGTAATTTTTCTAACCTTATTTTTTTTTTAATTCCCAAAGTTTATTTTGTTCTCAGCTCCTCATATTTTCGTTCATCATACACTGATGATGGGATTTATCTCATTCATCTTAGGCATTTACAATTTTTTTGCTTAAGTCTAAACTGATCAGTTTACAGTCCACAGAGAAGTCAGAGTTAGTAACTTAGACCAGTGCTATATGTACTTCTAACAACATCCATGTCTGCTCTTGAGAACTCTGTTAGTGACTTATTTATTCAGTGGTTCACTTTCAGTTCTTTCCCTTTCACACTGCTCATGGGTAGACTCACTTGAAGCAGCTGGTTTCCATCCACAGTTCCCTTTGTAACAGGTGACCCCCATATCTGTCTATTACCCCCACGAAACTAAAACATTACTCTTATATTTTTGTTTCATCTGTTTCAAAGAGCTTGAAATTATGTGAAACTTGTGTTGCAGGTTACTATGATGGTGTGTTTATAACACAGAACTGAGGGTACATTTCGTACCCTGAGGCCTGACTGGAGGATGTAAAGCAGTGCTTGAGAAAGGGTTTTGGAGCTGTATGTGGCAGAGAAAGGCAAAGCTGGCTCAGTTTTGCCTGTTCTGTCTTTTGGGAATGACTATTGGCACAAACCATCAACAAAACCAAGCCTGGTTTTATTTTTGAGGGAACAAAGAAACCAAATCAAACAGTCTAGGAGTGAAGTAATACAATGAACTAGGGAACTGAGACTCAGGAATGAACGAAGAAGAATCTAAGTTATTTGATTGTGTACACGTATTTTAAGAAAATAGTTTTTAAAAGTCTGAGGTAGAGTAAGGTCAATCCGATTCTTGATTTCTTACCTACTTTCACAGAATGAACAGACATGAACTTCCTTTTGTCTAGAAAAATCTTTACTAGTAGGAGCACCAGTAGGAGCACCTTCAATGTTGTATTTTATGATGTTAATTTGGGGGTTTGAGTCTATCTTTTAGCCATGTGATGCACATTTATACCTTGTGAAAAAACGCTGGAGGAGATGAAAACATTCTCATGGGACAAATAAGTTGAAGTGGCATTTTAGGGGTTTTGAGGACCATACTGGTAATCTATGTCCAAAAAATTTACTGTCTTAAATTATTCTTTATTTTTCATTCCATTCTCTCTCTTTTAAGCCCAATAGAAAATCTTAGACTTCTTAGGTAATATTGAAATACTTAGTACTTGAACTATTTAACACTTTAAACATGATATTTTATTTAAATAATTTGTGTGGTTTTAAAATTTATCCATGGTCTTTGACCCAGAGCTCAGGCACAAACCCCCTAAACATTAGAAGATGATAAAAACTGGTTTTCTAAAAGCCATACCAACATTGTTAAGAATTTTTTTTTTACATTTGCATCCAGTCTTTCCTGCATGTGCAGGCACATACAAAGATATATCACTGTACATAAAGACAAAATTCAGACAATACTTTAACATCCTGAGCTGCTATTCTGTTTCACCACTATTTGAATAGTCATTATTTATTTTCTGGTGCCCTACTTCTGACAAATTTCTGCTTGATGGGTGCCTTTAGGGTATAGATTTATAGTTTTCGCTCCATGAAAATAATTTTTTCATATTGAATGAGATTGTGACTGCTTTATTTTTCTAAATATTTCCTCTCATAAGAGGTAACTCACATGGCTTGGCCCATAAATGCTAACTGTAAATATACATTTATATATATATACATTTATGTAAATATACAACTGTAAATATTCATTGCTATTTCTACATACATGTTTTTCTTAGATTGCAAGCTCCTTGAGATGAAATTCTGCAATCTCACTCAGAAGTTAGTGATTAAAATGATCCTAGTTAGCACTCTTAGCCACAAATGTACCAATTGCAATAACAGTAGATGCTGAAAAATAGATGGCGCGTTCATTGTTTTGAATCAAAAAAGCCCCTGCATCAAGGCCTGTTTGACCCAGTTCGACCTCATCACAGCTGACCCTGTTTTGAGTAGAAGATTGGACTAAACGACCTCCTGAATTCCCCTGTAACATGAATTATCCTATGATCTTATGAACCTCAACTGCTAAATTTCATCGTTGCTTTGTCTC
The DNA here is from genome assembly GCA_013398055.1 of Ifrita kowaldi. NCBI lineage: Eukaryota > Metazoa > Chordata > Aves > Passeriformes > Cinclosomatidae > Ifrita > Ifrita kowaldi. Next base: position 82,835 of record VZRS01002010.1, read on the forward strand.
TTCTGGAAACAAAATATCAGAAAAATATAATTTATTTCTGCCCTAAATTTTTTAATGCATAGATGTGTGTTTTATATATATATATATATTATATGTATATACATATAAACACGCAAATGTACAAATACTGGCCTCTTGCTATTCTTATAAGTTTCTAAAATGAAATCATACCCATTTCAAATTTATGTGGTGCTTCTAGTCTCATGAAAATAAATTTACTTTGTTTTAGTAAGGGAAACCAAAATGAAACTCACTGAAAGTGTTACTTTAAGAGGCCAGTCAATGCGTTCATGGGAAACTATTATCCATCCCTCAGCAGAATATTCTTAGCCTATGATTGTTGTTGCCACTTTTTAGAGAGGTTCAGTTCTTCTAGGTCATATATTTTTCAGTGGTAACAAGGGCTGGAAGATGTACTTTCAGTTTAGGGTCACATTCTTACTCTGGCATCAGTGAAAACATTAAAACTCCCTCTTCTTTTCCATTCCTTTCTTTCTTGTGTCAAAACTAGATGGTATTTTGTGTACATTTTCTTGTAGGATTGAAGAGAACAATTTTATGTTTGAAATGTAAAATCAATCTTGATGTTAAAATTGAGCTATATGGGCTTTTTTAATATTTGAGAGCAATCATACTCTCTGAGGAATCTGTGTACAAACTCAGATCCAAAAGAAAATGGTGGTGTTTTTACAGTATGTGAACACAACCATCTGATTTATAGTTCAATCTGTTAATGCACTCTGTTATTAGGCCACCTGGCAGTTTTATGCATTGTGAATTTAAAGAGGAGCTCAATGTAACATAAGCTTTACAAGCTGGGGAAATATTATTGAAATGAAACATGAATGAGAACCATTTAAACAATAAAATAATGTGTGTAGACTATATATTTTTTCATTTTAGTAAATGCACAGCCTGGGTTTTATTTGCTGAAGTTAGATGAGGTTCTGAGAGATTCCAATGATGAAACTTTGAACTAGCTCTTTCTTATAATACTGGCAGTCCTGTAGTTTTTGATGCTCACATCAGTAAAACCAAACACACATCTCTCTACTGCATCAGGAAACTGCAATTCGGAGAACTATTTTCACAGTTTTGTTAAGGTAACATTTAATTATTGTATGGGTTGCAGTTCATTCATCAAGAAAAAAAATGTATTTATATATATGTCTGTACCAAAAAATTGACAGACAGTTTTATCAGCCCACACCATAAATGTTCATGAGCAAAGGCCTTAAAGAAAACAAAGACCATCTTACTTAAGATGGAGTTAGTTTTAGCTATGTAAATATATATGTATATATACATGTAAGTACTTTACACATGCATACAAATATTAATTCTATCTCTCTTTTGCTTTGGTTTTATGTCTTTAAAATTCTTGTTTTCAAGTTCCTCTTCAATTACGATTCCAGAAACTTCCTTTTTCTGTTTAAAATGAAATCTGAGTACATTCGCATGACCTCAGGGCCGGGGTTTTAAGTGCAAGAAGAGCTGGCAGAACTGCAGGTATAAGCATTCTATTATTCTATGTAATAACCCCTCCTCACCTGGCACAGAACCTTGGAGGCACCTAAATTTTCCTAGGTGCTTATGGGCATGTCTGCTTTCTGAGCTGTGTATCAATTAAATGTTTGCTAATTTGCCCAGTAGCCACAGGAGACCAATTTCATTGGAGTTAAGAATCAAAATGAAAACTTATCTGTCATTGGTTGCTTTCTTTACAATGTTACAATAAAGAGATATTTTTCCAGTGTGCAGTGGAAGCACACTGAATAAAATGGGCAGAGTACCTTTTTATCTTGCCTGGGTTAAGGCACTTCAGAACTCCTGCTATTTCATTTGCCCTCAACTACAGGGAAAGGATTGGAATGATTTGGGAATTTGTCTTCTCAGGACTTTACTGGTCATGAGCTGGGAAGGCTTATTTAAACTCTAAAAAAAGCACAACAAAAGAGAAATTCAGGGGAATGATTACAAACTTCTGAGCCACAGTTTTTTTCCCATGGCAGTTCAGATAAGCACCTTCCCTTTATTCAATTCAAGAGAAGTTAAGCACCTTATATAGGAAATCTTGTGAGTATGTTTATTAATATAAATTTCTTAGCACCTCCATGCCCCAAAAGGCACAGAGTAAAGAGTTGTGATTCAATGGGGAAATGGTGGACTGTTAAAAGACCTGTGTGTATCTCCCTGCAACCACGGCCATGGTATTTAAAGCATATGCAAGGCTTTGTAAGTAACCCTGAAATACAGAACCTCAAAGTCTTGCCTAGGTAGGAGTTTATTCGCATCTGAAAGATCCAATTTCTGTGTTTGAAATCAGAGAGAAAGGTTTGAATCCAAGTTGTTCACATCTTTGATGAATGCTCTAATCATAGAATTGCAGAATAGTTGATGTTGGAAGGTTTCTCTGGAGGTCATCTGGTCCAAATCCTGTGCTCAAGCAGGGACACCTACAGCCAGTTGCCCAGAACTATGTCCAGAGAGCTTTTGATTGTCCTTAAAGATAGAGACTCCACAACCTCTCTGAGCAGCCTGTGCCAAGGCTTAGTCACCACGAAAATGAAAAACATTTCCCAGTGTTCAGATAGTCTCCCATGTTTCAGTTTGTGCCCATTGTCTCTGGTCAAGAGGTGTCACTGTACACCACTGTAAAGAGACTGGATCCTTCCTCTTTACACCCTCCCTTCAGGTGTTTATACACATTGATAAGATCCCCCCTGAGCCCTCTCTGCTTCAGGCTGAACAGCCTCAGCTCTCCAGGCCTTTTCTCATAGATGAGATGCTCCATCTTAGTGAATCTTCACTAGACTGCCTCCATGTTTCTCTTGTACCGAAGAGTTCAGAAATGGACACAGAATTCCAGGTGTGGCTTCACCAGTGTTGAGTGGAGGGGAAGGATAACCTCACTCAGCTTGCTGGGAATTCGTAGCCTAATACAGCCCAAGATGTCATTCACATTCTCTGCACCAAGGGCATGCTGCTAGTTCATGTGACCTTGGTGTCCAGTAGGACTCCCTGGTCCTTTTCTGACAAGCTGCTTTCCAGCTGGATGGCTCCTGGCATATACTGATGCCTAGGGTTATTTCTTCCCAGATGCAGGTCTTTGCACTTCTCCTTGTTGAACTTTTGTAAGGTTCCTGTCCTGCCCATTCCTCCACCCTGCTGAGGTCCCTCAGGATGGCAGCACGGCCCTCTTGTGTAACAGCTGCTCCTCTCAGTTCTGTCATCTGAAAACTTGCTGAAGGTACACTCTGCTGCATCATCCAGGTTATTAATGATGATGATGTCGAACAAGACTGGAACCAATAATGATTACTGGCATACACTGCTAATTAGTGGACTCCAACTGGGCTTTGTACCTCTGATCACCACCCTCTAGGCTCAGTTCATGCAGTTTTCAACTCACCTCACTGCCAATGCAGCCAATACATCAACAGCTTATCTGTGAGGCTCTAGTCGGAGACAGTGTCAAAGGCCTTACTGAAGTCCAGGTATCAATCACAAGGTATTAGGCAAAGATGTTACTACTAATAAACTTCTCATAGGAGTGGGAGAAGCAGACAAGTGTTCAATGTTTCTACAGAAAGAGTAATTTTTTTCAGTACATATAGCACCTTCACTGACTGTAGACAGAGTATGGGATTACTCAGTGTGATGCAGAGAGTAAACAACAGGCATAAATTTCACTTTTGTGAGTCCTTAGGTAAGGTGGAAATCTTACTTTATGCCATGGCCAGGGAACTAAAGTGAGAGACTGTGTCACTCCTCTCACATTTCATTATATCTAGTGCAAACAAGCAGATTTGCTAACTGGGTTCAGAAATGGTTCTGAACTTCTTGCAGATCATCACTGGATGATTTTCAGATGGTGTACATATGGATTTATTTGTCTAAATGTAGGTGTCATTATTTAAGGGATCTGTCTGATTCTTTCTTGTAGGCAATGGAGAGCTACTCAAAAAGACCTATGGCCCTCTCCAAAATGGCTCAATTCTGTACAAAACCAGAAATAACTAGCACCACTTGAAACGACTTGACCTCTCTATCCAGTATCTGACACTCCAATAAAGTGAGTCTGCCACTGGTTCCATGCCTTATATAACAGCACATGAGACTGTCTCTAATAGTCTGAGGCACCTTAAATAGTAATAGACACTAATGTTCTGTCAGTGCTTTTGGCCACTTTTTAAATTCTATCAATTGCTTTGGCAGACATTTAGATCACAGATAACCATCTATTTTTGCACACCTAAATATAGGTGTCACAGGTGGGAGCTAAATCCAGTTTCCAGTGAAAGAGTTCTACATTATTAAATGTTTGTAAAACATTTATTTTGAGGAGAAATACACCACCTATATACTTTGAGAACTTCCTCACCACCACTCATAAACTGTCTAGTGCTCTTTGAATATCACTGCTACACTATTAGGTTGCAAATAGCCAGTGTTAAAAAATCAAGTTTTTAATCAGTAAGTTTTGAAAGTACTTGAATGCCATCTGAATCCAAAGTGTCAGGGCATGCAATAAAAATAAAGTTGTTTCTATTCTGCTTCATTTTTGTTAATCATGATGGTCACAAGAAAGCTATATTCTTATTTCTTTAAAATAAACAATATTGAAAATTCTTTTATCTTGACAAATTTCATTAATTTGGTGCTTTTTATACATCTCCAGACTTAGTCTAACATACAGAAACTTTCATCCCAGGAGTGACCGCACAAGATCAAGTTTGAAGTACATATGAAATCATGAGGAAGCAGACAATGAACTGACAGTGTAATACTGAAAGAAGGAATGCAAAGGTACAGCATCTCCTCTGTGAAAACAGAACAATTCAGTCTCTGCAGTTGTCAGCCAGTCACCTTTCACAAGCAGAAAATTTACTCCACAAAGCTTTTTAAAACTCTTCTTTCCTTGTAACAAAGCTGATCTTAGAAGTTTGAAATCAATGCCTTGTAAAAAGAAACCAAGTGGGTGGCATTTTCCAACCATGAGACATGTCATTACCATTGACCTCACTACTCTTCTTAAATAGCCAGAGAAGGGCAACAAAATTGTCAATTAGATTTGCAGTGAGCAGGAGTCAGCTTTACTTAACTTGTGCTTGCCTGCATAATCATGCATATCTCTCCTCTATATCAGGAGTTGTTCAAGCCTATAATAACTAGGGTTCAACAAGTCTGAACCACCTTCCTTTGCTGATGATATGGAAGTCGTTGATTTGCTACAAATTATTTGGGATTTTTGTAGTCTTGACAGATTGTCATATTTTAAATTCCACCTCTAAGAGTTTCTGCTGCAGCTACCAAATAGGAAATAGTGGAAGGAAGTGCAGTATTAGGCAAAACATGATTGTGTTTTTACTTTTTTAAAGACTGTGGCAGGTTTCTTTGTTACTCTGCACACCGTAAAGCAAGCACACAAAATTTGGTATGATGTGCAGTCTCAGCATAGGACAGGGTAAGGGACAGACAGAGTGCTGAAGGTGAGAGCTAAGCACCATTTTCAGAGTTATATGCAGACAGTGGGGTGAAATGTGGCAGCATTATGACTTCCTTAGCCAATAAATCCTACTCTCATAAAAGCACAATATTTACTCAAATGTTTTTAAAAAGTTTAAGTAGGTTAGATTTAAAGCTGATGAGTATGCTTGTCAGATGTAATAGCTGTGCAATGTTCCTTCAGTTGGCAGGGTCCCCTCTAGAAAGGGTGCTTTTTAAAAATTAGTAATTCTTCCTGCAAAATTGGTATCTAATTTTTCCCCAGAACAGAAACTCTCTTTCAACAGTATATTCTTCCAAGATTTCCTTTACATAACGTAGCCAGTCTCTTCACCTAATCATGGGACTGAACTTCCCTGTTTTATAAAAGCAGCCTAAAGCTGTGCTGCTCTAACAAATTCCCACTGAGTCACAGTTGAATCTGTGGTTTCACATCCCAGGTTACATTCTGGGTACATCAAGGCTAGAAAGCTTTTGTGTGCTGAAAACAAGCGCATAGTAGTCTTTTTAAGCAGTACCAGTCACATTTATCAGCCATTTGTAAAATGATCAGCTACCTTTTTCACATGCACATACTCTTTAGGTGATAGGGCTTTCATGCAGATCAAATATACCCTTCATTAGCAATTCAATACAGCCACTAGATTAGGTACTCATGAGGGACACATAACATTCCATTTTACTTCTGTGATGTAAAGATTCCATGGGTTACAGATGTGACTAGTCTTGAGCAGGATTTGGACCCCTTTCCCATGTACTTGTTTTTCCTTTAACATCCATTCTGGAGGTTTTCTACCTTACCCATTATTCAGGTGGTTGATAGACCTGTTACATACTGGTCTTTGTCTTCATTGAATAGCTCCACTTAAAACATGTTGCTTCCTGCTTTATTTCATGGAACATCTTATACATGAGAGGACCTTGCCAGGAACATCCACCAAGATATCTGAGAGATCTCTCCTCCTGCCCTCCACAATATGTGCCCTATCTGCTGCTTGTTGTTAACTTACGTGCCTCATTTGCTTGTTTCCCCATCTTTTGACACTCAGAGGTTCAGAAGACATTGATCTACATTCAAAACTGAATTCTGGACCCTTCTTCTATTAAAACAACTTATTTTAGATGTTTCATACACAGGAAAAACTAGATTATCTTCTCCTTTCCTCTCACGCTATTGTTTTCTGTTTACACATTACTGTCATATCTCCTTCTACTTTGCCATGTCCCCCCTGGAATTTTTAATGCTATACGGCCTGATTTGCTTCAGAGACTAACATTTTTCAATTCCACTCAATTCATCATGTTTACTTAAAATACATTTAGTAAAACATAAAACATAACAAAATTAGTCTTAGTTATTTAAAAGTGTAGAGCTGTAAACTACTACATCACTGGAAGAAATCTCAATTAAGCAGAATTGCCATCCACATTAAGGAGTAGTCATTGCCATTAAGTATCATTGGACTTAAATTGTTCCCAGAGAGACGTCCTGATTAAGCGGACTTCCTAGTTTAAGTGTATCTCAATTAAACAGAATGTGCTGCATCAGCATTTCATTTTACGAATGCTCTGAGAAGACATTTGATTAGGATTTTGAAATGGTTTGTCTGATTGCTATCATTATTGAAAATTTAGATGGGAATGTGAAAAGAACTTAGGGGAATCAGTATTTATGGCAGATAGGCACCTAGCTCTTGGGCCTTTTGACAATGACCAGTTAAAGGGTTTTGGGTGGTTTGTACATACTAGTTTGGTTCTGTACCGACATGGTTAGTTGTGCTTGAAGGGATTCAACAGTAAATCTAGGGGTAGGCATGTGCCTGGTCTTGAAGGTTTAAAAACTTTGATTTCCCGTTTTAAATTTTTTGGCTCCAAGGAGCTGTTTTTCTGCACATGTAAGTTTAAGATTTTAATGCTTGTTTAGAACTTGTCAGTGTCCTCTTATGTCTTTGTATCTGATCTCTCTCATATTTAAACATCAGATGGAAACATTCTGTATTTTAAGCCTGATGTAAAGTCATAATCCAGAAAGTTTCATTTGCATCCAATCAACCTGTATTTCCAGAATAGGACTAGGTTTGTCTTCTGATTTTTTCATAGACATTTCTTTAAAATATCTGGGTTCTTATTGAAATATCACGTGCCTGAGCCAAATAAATATGGATCCAGTGTAACACAAAGAGTAAATGAGGGAAACAGAATCATCCTTTCGGGAAAGAAAAATGATGATGTGGATATTCCAGTGGTATAAATGACTCATTCTGTAACTTCTATTTCATGAGATTTTATTCTGAAATAGTTATTTTATGACAATAGAAGTCAAAAGAAACCCATTTTTGGATAATATTGTTAATATGAGAAAGAAATGAGGAACTGAAAGTCATAAATGTGTCTAGGTACACCATCTCGCTGAAAAAGATCATGCGACTTAACAATGTTTCCTGTGAGTTTGTGTAAGCCTAACAATCTTTTGAAAGCTACTGACAGTTTATTCTGATGAGATAATCAGAATAAAAGGATAAATACATTGCAGATGTTTTATTCTTCCCCTCTGTATCTGGGCACTGCTCCGATCTTGCCATGTGAATTCATGTTCCGGCTGCCCAGGTGAAGTCTCTGTCACCTTAGAAAATGGAAGTCCACTTATCCACTAATGCAAGAAGGTATTTATCTGCTTAATTCCCATTAGCATTAATGGGAGTTACATGCCTAATACCGCTCAATACTGGTCAGAAATATACCTTAAATTTTCAGCTGCTTGAAATAGCAACCTCTGCAACCACACATAAGGGATTATAAATAAAGAAACAATAGAAACAAAGCAGGCTCCTAAGAGGTACCAGCAGTATATGGATAGAAACAGGCAATTTTCCCCTCAGCAAGCTTTTTTGCTTAAATCATTTTAGTAAATAAATATTTAACAAGTGACAGAACTTAATTGATGTTTATATTTACACGGCAGTTAATTTATATTCTGCTGAAGCTGAATCCTCCATCCACAATAATGCTTTATATCCCTCCGTGGTGGCAGACACCCAAACAGCACAGTTGTGTTTTTGAAGAAAAACATAACAACAAAAAAAAATACACTACTCAAATACTATATAAGTCATTACATTTTTTTTCCCTCTCTTCAGCTGTCAGATGCATTGCATTATTTTATCAGATTGATAGATCTACTGTTATTTCAACATTTACCATTTTACAACAACAAATAGAAAACATATAAGGAAGCTTTGGTAACAAATCTTTCTTAATATGTATGTGAAGTAGACAGTTAGTCCAAGAAAAAAATATAACTGATGACAGACTTTATTTCAATCTGCTGGTGCTTATTAAGATGTCTACAAAGAAAAAAGCCGCATCTGAATACATCTCTTTGTGCAAACAAAGGAAACTTTTAATTGCTTTAATCAGCATTTGCTTTGTCTTTGCAGTGACATAGAAAAACAAGTCAGGTACAATCAGTAAATGTTTTCTAAAGGAAATTTGTAAGCAGAGACTTCAGATGATTTTTATTATTTGTCTTTAGAACATGGTTAAGTCTATGTTACAGGTGCAACAGCTTAAATTTGCTTTATAAAACAGATTTGGACAAGATTTTATTTTATATCATTTTAGCACATGGAAAAAGAAGGTGACATAAATCTGATCAAAACCCTCTCCCACGAAACCCTACAGCAAGAGCTGTAGAAGCTATATCAGATTTTAGAAATCAGAGCACAGCCCAAGGAAACAAGATGCATGTTGACAAAGATGTGCAGCTCAAAAGACAATAATTTGACAAAATCCATGTCAGCCAACAGGGTTTAGAGAAAGTGATCCATTACTTCGTTCAGCTCATAAGCTCTTGATTTTATATCCTGATGAGTCTGTAGCTTAGTCCTTCTCATCAGAAAGAAGGGCCAAAAAATTCCTTTCCTTCTAAAAAGAAAAAAGGAATAAAAAAAGCAACAACACCCAAATCTCTCCTGAGCCGGAAATGCGAGTTAGTGCTTGCACATAGGAAACACACAGCACTTGCTAGATCAAGTCCCACAAGGGAATCAGTTTTACAAATTTCTAAACTGGTTAGATAAAGTCATGGTCCTGCCGAAGGGATGGACCATTCACCTATCCAGAGGAATCTCAGAAACACAGAATGGGTGACATTGGAAGGGACCACAGTGGTTCATCTGGTCCAACCTCCCTGCTCAAGCAAGGCCATTCTAGAGCATGTGGCACAGGATTGTGTTCAGATGGTTCTTGAATATCTTCAGTGAGGGAGACTCCAAAATGTCTCTGGGCAATCTGTGCCAGTACTCAGTCAATCGCACAGTAAAGAAGTTCTTCCTTGTATTCAGGTGAAACTTCCTGTGCATCATGGTCTGCTGGTGTCTTGTGCTGTAGCTCAGCACCACCAAGAGGTCCTCCTCTGCAGAGCTGCTCCCCAGCAGGTCAGCCCCCAGCCTTATTCTTCCCCAGGTGCAGCACCCTGCATTTGCCTTTGTTGAATCTCACAGTTCCTCTCTGCCCATCTCTCCAGCCTGTCAATATCCCTCTGAAGGGCTGCACAGCTCTCTGGGCCATTCCTCCCAGCTTTGTGCCACCAGTGAACTTGCTGAGGGGGCATCTGTCCCTTCATCCAAGCCATTGATGGGTAAGTTAAACAATACTGGGCCCAGTACTGAACCTTGGGGGACACCACTGGCGACAGGCCTCCAACTAAACCCTGTGCCACTGATAACGACCCTCTGGGATCTGCTGTTCAGCCAGGTCTCAATCCACTTCACTGTCCACTCATCCAGTCCACACTTCCTATGAGGATGTTGTGAGGGGTAGTGTTGAAAGCCTTGCTGAAGACACATACATTATAATACACACAGACATAACACTGAAGACAATATTCACTGCTCTTCTCTCATCCATGCAGTTAGTCGTTTCATCAGAGAAAGCAATCAGGTTGATCAAGCATGATTTACCTTTAGTGAATCCATGCTGCCTACTCCTGATTACATTTCTTTCCTTCCCATGGTTAGAGATGACATGCAGGATGAGCNAGCAACAACACCCAAATCTCTCCTGAGCCGGAAATGCGAGTTAGTGCTTGCACATAGGAAACACACAGCACTTGCTAGATCAAGTCCCACAAGGGAATCAGTTTTACAAATTTCTAAACTGGTTAGATAAAGTCATGGTCCTGCCGAAGGGATGGACCATTCACCTATCCAGAGGAATCTCAGAAACACAGAATGGGTGACATTGGAAGGGACCACAGTGGTTCATCTGGTCCAACCTCCCTGCTCAAGCAAGGCCATTCTAGAGCATGTGGCACAGGATTGTGTTCAGATGGTTCTTGAATATCTTCAGTGAGGGAGACTCCAAAATGTCTCTGGGCAATCTGTGCCAGTACTCAGTCAATCGCACAGTAAAGAAGTTCTTCCTTGTATTCAGGTGAAACTTCCTGTGCATCATGGTCTGCTGGTGTCTTGTGCTGTAGCTCAGCACCACCAAGAGGTCCTCCTCTGCAGAGCTGCTCCCCAGCAGGTCAGCCCCCAGCCTTATTCTTCCCCAGGTGCAGCACCCTGCATTTGCCTTTGTTGAATCTCACAGTTCCTCTCTGCCCATCTCTCCAGCCTGTCAATATCCCTCTGAAGGGCTGCACAGCTCTCTGGGCCATTCCTCCCAGCTTTGTGCCACCAGTGAACTTGCTGAGGGGGCATCTGTCCCTTCATCCAAGCCATTGATGGGTAAGTTAAACAATACTGGGCCCAGTACTGAACCTTGGGGGACACCACTGGCGACAGGCCTCCAACTAAACCCTGTGCCACTGATAACGACCCTCTGGGATCTGCTGTTCAGCCAGGTCTCAATCCACTTCACTGTCCACTCATCCAGTCCACACTTCCTATGAGGATGTTGTGAGGGGTAGTGTTGAAAGCCTTGCTGAAGACACATACATTATAATACACACAGACATAACACTGAAGACAATATTCACTGCTCTTCTCTCATCCATGCAGTTAGTCGTTTCATCAGAGAAAGCAATCAGGTTGATCAAGCATGATTTACCTTTAGTGAATCCATGCTGCCTACTCCTGATTACATTTCTTTCCTTCCCATGGTTAGAGATGACATGCAGGATGAGCCGTTCCATCACCTTACCAGGGATTGAGGTGGGGCTGACTGGCTGGTAGTTCCCCGGGTCCTCCTTCTTGCCCTTTTTGAAGATTGGGGTGACATTTGCTTTCTTTCAGTCCTCAGGCACCTCCCATGATAGCCATGACCTTTCAAAGATGATCATGAGTGACTTTGCTATGGTATTCGCCAGCTCTCTCAGCACTCATGGATTCATCCTGTCAGGGCCAGTGGACCTGTGGATGTCAAGTCTGCCTAGGTGTTCACTGACTCAATCCTCCTTGTCCATGGGAAAGTCTTTCAACATTCCTTTACCCTGGTCTCTGGGCCAGTGATTCCTGAAGGNGCCAGTACTCAGTCAATCGCACAGTAAAGAAGTTCTTCCTTGTATTCAGGTGAAACTTCCTGTGCATCATGGTCTGCTGGTGTCTTGTGCTGTAGCTCAGCACCACCAAGAGGTCCTCCTCTGCAGAGCTGCTCCCCAGCAGGTCAGCCCCCAGCCTTATTCTTCCCCAGGTGCAGCACCCTGCATTTGCCTTTGTTGAATCTCACAGTTCCTCTCTGCCCATCTCTCCAGCCTGTCAATATCCCTCTGAAGGGCTGCACAGCTCTCTGGGCCATTCCTCCCAGCTTTGTGCCACCAGTGAACTTGCTGAGGGGGCATCTGTCCCTTCATCCAAGCCATTGATGGGTAAGTTAAACAATACTGGGCCCAGTACTGAACCTTGGGGGACACCACTGGCGACAGGCCTCCAACTAAACCCTGTGCCACTGATAACGACCCTCTGGGATCTGCTGTTCAGCCAGGTCTCAATCCACTTCACTGTCCACTCATCCAGTCCACACTTCCTATGAGGATGTTGTGAGGGGTAGTGTTGAAAGCCTTGCTGAAGACACATACATTATAATACACACAGACATAACACTGAAGACAATATTCACTGCTCTTCTCTCATCCATGCAGTTAGTCGTTTCATCAGAGAAAGCAATCAGGTTGATCAAGCATGATTTACCTTTAGTGAATCCATGCTGCCTACTCCTGATTACATTTCTTTCCTTCCCATGGTTAGAGATGACATGCAGGATGAGCCGTTCCATCACCTTACCAGGGATTGAGGTGGGGCTGACTGGCTGGTAGTTCCCCGGGTCCTCCTTCTTGCCCTTTTTGAAGATTGGGGTGACATTTGCTTTCTTTCAGTCCTCAGGCACCTCCCATGATAGCCATGACCTTTCAAAGATGATCATGAGTGACTTTGCTATGGTATTCGCCAGCTCTCTCAGCACTCATGGATTCATCCTGTCAGGGCCAGTGGACCTGTGGATGTCAAGTCTGCCTAGGTGTTCACTGACTCAATCCTCCTTGTCCATGGGAAAGTCTTTCAACATTCCTTTACCCTGGTCTCTGGGCCAGTGATTCCTGAAGGCTGGTCACTAGATCTTCACTCTGACTACAATGAAGATGCAAAGAAGGCGTTAAGTAACTCTGCATTCTCTGCACACTCTGTTACCAAGGTCCTCCCTCTATTTAGCAACGCGCCCACATTGTCCTTCGTTTTCTAAGCATGGTTTCACTCAGTGCCTCTGCAATTTTTTGCTCTTGTAAATACAGAACTGTTGTCCATCACAGAGGAAGAGTAAATGAGAGAGATTATTCATGCCTTTGTCCCTTTCTGCAACTAAAGTAGGATTGTTCAGAGTTAAGACCCCTATGAGTGATCCTTAGCTGCGGTCCTGTGGAACATTCTCAGATGTTTCAAGCATTGTCAGTATCTGAAAGCCTCTGTCCAGTTACGCCTCCTACTGCACACAGGTTGCATTTGCAGTGATATGTGTGTTAAATGAATACTGATTTTAAGTGCCTCTGGGCACTGAATTCCTTTAACAGACCTCAGTGATTGTTGCACTATCATTGTTTACTCTTTGTCAGATCAGTGGCAGGCTAAGTGAACAGTTGGTTTCTGTGTAACTGGTATGACTGTCTTTCTTTAATGTAAATACATACACCAAAATGCTTTTTTTGGAATGTCTTCAATATACAATAGCACAAGAGGCCTCACCAGCCTCACCAGCTGTTACTCTGAGCATATTGCTGAGCTCTGTGTCATGGCATCCCTTGGACTGCCAAGTGAAAAAATGGGATTAAGAAGAAGAAACTCACACTAACTTATCTCTTCCAGGTATTTCTTTCTCTGGATGCAAAAGTTTTCTCAACCTTATCTGAGAAAATTAAGTAATCCTGTTTTCAAGCTGCAGCAAGGACCTTGAAATACCTGCTCATCTCTTCTCTGAGGATGGATCTTTGCCTGCCATGTGACATCCCTCAATACACAGCCAAAGTGCCCTGGCTGAGCTCATAGTTTCTGTGGTCCAACCTGAGCGTTTAGCTGAGGTCTGTGATCTTCTGAGGCTTGCTGTATGTTCAACAAACATGAAGAGAAATATGTTTCTTCAGAAGAAACCTTGAAAAAAGAGATTAATGTAGGTGCTCTGAATTACGCCCTTGTGAGGACTGTGGATCCCATCTCTCTCTTGCTGACCCAAACAGCATTTAGGAAGCTCAGCCCAGCCTGTCTCTTTCGCATTTAAAATTGGGGAAAGTGCATTGGGGCCCCAGGAAAAAGCTGGTCCCCACAAAAAAGCTCTTATAATACAGGTCTTCGGTAGATAAAGCTAATCAAGAAAAATAATTTTGGTGAAAGATCAATGTCAAAGTCATACTGACTTCAACAGTGCCAGTATTTCATCCTATGTGATTGTAAACTAGCCACAAAATGGACAGTACTGTGCCACTGACATTGTAGCTATCATTTTATCCCTAATTCAGACAGTAAACATTTCACTTGCTAGCTATGAGATGGACAGACTCATACAGAATAACCTTTCAAGGATAAACACCCTTTTTAAATCACTGAAGAATTTGTGTGGGACCTTAATCACTAGCACAGACTGGCAGGTCATTTTTCTGACACTTGCACACAATTTTGAAAATCAGCCAGAACTGACAGGTGCAAAGTTTCCGCACTCCTGTAATACACAATAATTCAGTAGTAAATGGTCATATGTGTCCTAGATATAGATAGAGATATAGATATATGGATTGATATAGATATATCCAGACATGTTTAGGCAGTAACTGGTGCCCAGTAATAGAGGAATATGGTACACAATTGTGCTCAAATAAAGCAGCAGAGAAAATGTAAGGTATTTAGATTTTTAAAAAGTTTAGTATGTTTACTCTTTGAATTTTCCCATCATACTACACGGTTTAGCACAATCGGAAGATCGAAAAATAAAGAAAAATTTTAAAAAGAGTAATGAAGATTCCACTGTTTGTATGATAAAGCCATTCCTTAGAAAGCTTAATCTCAAAGCTTTGCAAGCAAGATACATTTACAAAATTTAGTCAGGAAGTATATAATTATATGTTGGATCACGGGTTAAATCAGTTATGTATAATACAGAGGTCATCCAGGAAAGGGCAGTTCTAAGCAAAGGTCTTCCAGGGAAATTCTCTTGTCTTTCAACCTTCACCTCCTCCTTAAACCTACTCCTGTCCCCTGCAGAGTTATTGAGAGACAATGAATGACACTTGTTCCCTCACCCTCTATTTAATAAAGTACTGAAATTGTATATTATTATTTTATTGACATTTTAACTTTTACATATCATAATTGCATGATCAACATTTTGCATGATTAATGAGAAAAATCAAAAAGATTGGTGAATGTTTGATTTTTTTAGTACAAGCTACTGACCAAATTCACTACACATATCTGAACATACTTGTTAAATAACAGAATTAATAATCAGCAAAACAATTCAACTGAAAATATCCCCTACTTATACCAGCATTTCTCACAAACACTGAATTGTTATCCGCATCCAAAACAAAGTCTTGGCAAAAACCCTTGTAAAAGCCTAACAAAGGGATCAAGGATGTTGGAAGATGCTGCTCTACTCACTTGGAGACAAGTTCCCTTGCTGAAAATATCAAAAGTATCAAAACCAGATCCTTGCTGCCTTTGCGCACTTCTCTTCAGACAGCAGCTAACATATTTTTGCTCTAATAGTCTATCTCAGTTTCCCAGCCATTAAAATGGGTGAAATGAAAATGCTTTATGTTGATATTCAGAGTACTTTTAAAGGGAAAATCAAGTCCATTCATTTCAAATATCATGTAGTGGTTGCTGTTTCATACAGGGTGGGTTGTATCAGACCTTGGTGCCAGAATTTCAGGTCTCTCTTTCTAGATATGACATGAATGCATGTTTATGTTTTAATTAAACATGATTTTTGTTGCACCAATGCCCTGTAGCCTGTGCAATATGAATATCAAATCATGAAAACTACTACATTTTTTAATAACTTGGCAAAACAGAGAGAATAATAGAAAAATCTTTCATGTTTGTCATAAACATGCCATTAACTCTACTTCATTTAACAGAAACACATATTAGTTTCAACTGTGTTAAAAACATTTATCTAATCAGAGGGTTTTAATATTTTCTGTTCTAATCTAATAAGTAATGTAATCATTATCCCAGCAACAATTGCATATCCTCTGATAGAGTAAATCTTACTACAGGTGGAGAGGTTATACTAAGTTTCATCTGTCACTTCCCTGAATATATGATTCTTTTATAAACAGAGTATTAGAGACACTGGCATATTTGTGTATGAAGTCCAGTGATGTTAAAAGTCTAAAATTTCATAAAAGAAGATGAAATATTTTCATTAGATGAGATTTCTTGTCAATAAACATTGGTTACAAAGGGGAAACCAGTTCTTTTTCTAATTCCATATTTTGAGACAAAACTAAAGGATTAAAATAAGAACAATAAGCATGTTATCATCCTATTATTATGAAGTGTATCTCAGTTATGCTGAACTATAAGAAATAAATGACAGGAAAAATAATCTACTTAGTTGCAATAAGTGTTATACAATACTTTGTGTAAAAATAAAAAAACATTCAGAATAGAAATCCCCAAATTATTATTATTGTGCTAAATATCTAACAAATATGACTTGAAAAATGTAAGCTATTCACTAAATAAACCAAAATATACAAAGAAAAACAAAGGAGGATAACATTTCATACAACTCTTAATTTTATTTATTTAATCTTGTCTCAGGCGCCTATAATATTCAAGTGTTACACAATTACCACAGTACAAAGCACTGAAACAAAATTCAAAAAGCTGATATCCAGCCAAGACAGCATCAATCAAACCCCCTATCAAAAGAAATCAATTGCTCACAGGTACAAAGAATAGGAAAAAAGAGAATATCAGGAATGAATTACACAGTGGAGAGGGCAAAGAGTGGTCAAGAATAGGCCACCCGAATTCACAATGACTTTTACAGTATTGTAGGTGTTCACAGGACTTTAGATACCAAACCCTGTGTTACTCTATAGTAGCAGATTTCAAGCATAAATACTGCCATGTCTGCAAAAACAGTGACAGGAGGGGACAGGATCCCCAAATAAAATTAAGTATAGATAACCCTTCCCATCCCCCACCCCCCAAAAAAAGTAAGTGCTGGCACATTCTGTTTAGTATATTTACCTTTTAAGACTGAGACTATAAGCATGGAATGAGGTCAGAAAAGGATTTTCTTTTTTTTTTTAAAGCATGACACATATAATACATAACCCAGATAATCTTCTCACAGACATTTGAGAATTGACCATAAAGCGAATAAGCCTTGCAGCACAGCAGAAGTGAATAGCTCATTGTTCTCCAGAAGTACAAATGAGAGGCAGGTTCTCCATGAGCTGCAGCTTCCAGGTCAAGGAGTTCTGTTCAGGGTCAGTCTGTGACAAGGTTAGGTTTGGTAAAGGACAGAGACAGATATTATAGTACTTAACTTTCGCAGTGTCCCTGGAACAGAAATTGTAACATCATAGTAGGTATCTGAGACACTTTCCTCTCTCAAAGAGGGATACCCAGAACAGCTAAAATTGGTTGAGTAACACCAGAGACAAAGGTTAGCTAAACTCCCATGCCTTCTTTAAGTGGACATGTCTCCCTGGGACTTTGGAAAGGCACTTTGTCACCTAAGAATCCACACCACAAAAATGATTTTTGAAGGAAAGCTCCTCCATATTTTTTTCCCAAAGAATTTAATAATTCCTTTCCTTCCAATTACAAGAAAAAGACATCACTGTGTAGCCACAGACAGAGCAGACTTCTCAAACCTACTTCTCACAGTGAAGCTCTGCAGCCAGTTTGGGTGCATCTATACCAGCAAATAAAAAAGGACCAGGAACCAGTCTCTGGCTTGATGCCACAAGACCATCTGAATGACAGATTTTATACTCCTTAGGACTAGTCTCCTATTGAGAGATTTACCCTGCAGTCAGCATAAGAAGGGTATCAACTAAGAGTTAAGCACTGTGGACAGCAAGGATTCAGTGCTGAAGTCTGTTCTGCTGTTATCTTTTGTTTAGAGAATTCTGCCCCCACTACTCTGGGGAAGGAGCATTGTTTTGCCTCCCTAAGAAATTATGCAAGAAAAAAAACATTTGTAAAAAAAGGATAACAGAATGTATTACACTGGTTCACAGAAATCAGGAAAAAATATGCTTTTGGGACACAAACTTTTTTACATTTCTGTCACGGAAGTTTCAGTCTTGAAAGCTAAATAACTGAAGAAATTACTCTCATTCTAACCTGTTTATCAGATATGCCTTACTATGACAAGGTGAATTTGAGATTTGTTGGGCCAGAAATGAAGAACGAGCTGGGGATATGGCTTTCTAGTCCTGTGATGCTGGCTGCTTAGTGATTCCAGGTTCTGTTCCCCAAAAATATCTGCTATTTTGGCATATAAGCCAATGATTGTTGAATGCAAACCTCAGCAACATGATTGCAAGCAAGAACAAGAAACACAGGACTCTCCCACTAAAATAGGTGCTCTAAACATTCACACTCAGTGGAGATGTTCATAACTGCTACTGTCATAGTGACTAGAACCTTCTTCCAGGAGGATGCAATGGAACAGGGACTGCCTGTGTGGATGTTCTATCCACTAGACATGGGAAAAAAAGAACATAATTATTTTTCAGGGAGAAAGACTTCCCTTGTATTTTGTAGGCAATTTGATAGTGCTGGAATGAAATCAGTGAGAAAAGCCACTGTGTGGAGCCCCAGTGAAGCTTAAATAGAGAAAAGCTCAATTTCTGAAATGAAAAGGAATATTAGGCAAGAACTAGGGCATTTTAGTGTGCCTCCTGCTGTTCTTGGAAAGTGACAAATCGAGGTGCCCAGTGAGTAACAAATATTTCCAAGGGTGCTATTTTGATCTAATTTCCTTCTGAGTCTCAGATTAGGTGCCTAAATCTATTCTTAGAAACAGTACTGCTCTAAAGGTATAGTCACCCAGGGCGAAACATGTCTACGCATCTGCAGTGGCACACACATACCTGCATTCTACTGTAATCTTTGTTATCAGCTTAGACAAAATCATTGAGCAAATCACATTAGTGTTGTCCCCTATCATTACCGAGTTTAGGTGTTGTGACTACACATCACCACTGAGAGGACAGAAAAAAATGAAGATTTGGCAGCCTGGGATGGCAGGCAGGCTTTCCTGAATTTAGATGCTAGTCACTGTGACTGAGTAACCTGAATAATGTCTAGCTTAATTCATCATTTACAAAATAGGGAATTGATACCAAGCTCTGCAAAGAGGGGCAAAGAGATGTATGATGATGAGGCAGACAGAAAGAACTAAATCCATGTCAAATACTCTTACAATTTCATGAATGGCAGCTACTGACCATTACCCACCTGCTTCTTGTAGCCTTTTCTTCACCACTCCAGGGGACCCTGGTTTCTGATTAATTTCATTTAGCTTTCAACCCTGTTTTTAGTCAAGTTTTGGGCTCTGAATCAGAAACCTAAAACTTTTACCAGGACAAATATCTTTCTACGATGCCATTCCTCTGGCACATGAAACAGATGAGACACTTTCCTCATCAGCAAAAAATTAAAATTATGCAGTAAGAAAGTGTTGTCCATCTTAGCAGTGAGATATTGAGTTTAGTCATGAGGGTGCCAAACCAATTGTGTCAGTGCTAAACAGACAGAGAGGAGGGAAAAAGTGTGCAATCTTTGTGTACTCAAGTAAGTTCAACTCTAGACCCTGAATTTCTGTCTAATTCTTAAAAGTTTGTTGCCATTTTTACTTTGATGTTCTAAGTTCACCATCACAAAAGCAAAGAAATAAATAGTGAAGATGTTTAAATGACTGCAAAACAGGAAAAGGAAAAAAACCCACAACAACCATGGAAGTCAAAACTTTGTTTTATCTCTTTCTTGGAATGGATTTGAATAAGTACAATGTTAAAAAACAGTATCTCCAGCAATGCTATGCATGTGAAGACTGCTTAGATTGCACTAAGACATGGCTACAGTTGTGCTAAAAATGGTGTTCTAACCATCCACGAATTTAATGTACATAATATTAACATATTCTTGGCAAATTCCTTCACAAGGTTAGGACTGAGGTGAGTGCATATGTTAATGCTCACCAGATCCTTCATACAGATAATCTGTACTGAGTGCTTCTCTTAATATGGATAATAGACCTTATTACTGATTTTGTGACCTTCTGAGTAATGCAAGTGTGCTATGTAAAGATATAGCCTTAAATTCATATTTGTACTTTTTTTTTGCTGTTGGATTTTTGTTTGTTCAGCGTAAAGCACTAACTTTAATCCTGAAAAGGGCTTGTTACATGATTCTACATTGTACCACTTGTAAAATGGGGTAATTTTATTTTGCCCTTCTGGTAGATGGCTTTGGGGTTTGCAGAAGAAACAAGCACATTTATTTTAACTGTTGGATGTTAGTCTCTGCATGAAGTCATAGTAATTGCATCTTTTACTATGCCTCTATTTAAGCACACAATATATATGTATATAAATAAAATGGAATGTAAATTTGGCCTTTAAGTCTTGGCTCTGGCATGTAGCATTACTCACTTTATGTCAGTCCTGTGTAACATGATACAGATCTGCATTCTGGTATCACTAGTTTGGTCAGATCCAGTGTTTGTTTTACCATCTTACAAAAGCAATAACTCTTACAGCTGTCCAGACAGATAACAAATCTCACCTTAAACATTCAGAATGGTTTGCTGGCACCCAGAGGGGAAACTCTAGTGCTCTTGCTCCTTTCTTCTACCATGGCCTGAACACTGAGAAAAACAATATTTACAATCGAGTGAGTTTCCAAACTGCCTAACTTTTCAGATGTGTGTTTTTTATATGTTAAATATGGTTCAGAAGATTAAAGTCTTCATTTTAGGCAAAGAAAGGAAATAATGTTTCCTGTCCCATTTGCCAAGCTAAGTGAACAACTGTTCCAGCACAATTAGAATTGTTAATTGATTTGAAAACATAGGGCTTTGAAGGTGGAAAACTGCTGACATTATTTCAATGGGGAAATGCACTCCTGAGAGAGAGCACTGCAGTACAATTTCTCTCCTTGTTTTGTTGAATATACATCTATAAAAACACTGTGAATCATGCAGTAAAAACTGCTGTGCTGATATCATAAATCTCTGATAATAAAAATTTCATTGTTGAAACAATAAAATAGACTTTTATTATAACACAGAGTATCCACCTAAACATTGTCCTTTTAGCTTCTTTGAGTTAAATGTATGCACAGTTTTACAGTCTATAAACAGATCTGGAATAAAAGTTAATAAATGTCAAAATTTGCATTTCAAAAAATTCTTGCTGCATTTTAGGGAAGATCAATCTATGAACCTTTCAACATTATGTCAAATGAAATGCTAATTGTACCTTTAGGAATTTCAGAGACAGTGACAAGAAACTAAATGCTCTGTTCCTTTGCATCAGCAAGTCGAGGATAATTGTATATCTACTCTTGTGAACTTCTAAGAAAAAAAGAGAAATGCTAAGGAAAAAGGGTTTTCTATTCTTTAACTCAGGAGGGTAAACTCCTTCAGCCATCCTTCATCAATCTACCTTCAAATAAATTTTGTTAACATGTTGACAATGGACAAATCACACAGAGCTATATTTATTCATTTTATAATAGGTTTGTCAAATGAACTTCAACTAGAGATTTAAGAGTGAGAAACATTTCCATTCAGGAACAACTGACTTTTTCTATCCAAATTTCTAGAACAGTTTTCAGCCTAAATTTCTTTTTTGGGAACAACTATATTTCTTGTCCCTCCTCAGATATTAGTAAAGTACTACTTCTTTTAAGGGTAAAACCACTAAATATATAAAGGAGACATGTAAGAGGTTTTTTATATCCTCTCTAGACAAACATGTAATGCATCCCTTGTTTTGTTTATGAATCAACCTTAGCAGTTTATCTCTAAGCAGTACAAATTGTATGGCATAGTGGTAAGTGCAAGAGCACACTCATGCAATAAGGAAAACTAGCTGCAAAGTAGCACCTCCTTATTCAGGTTTGCAATGTTTTCCCTGGTATTATCCCACCCTTGCTATATTGAATATATTTCCTACAGCTACACTGAGACCGTTGAAACGTTCACTTACTGCGTGAAAATTGAGAGACAGAATAAACCCGGAGAAATGTTTATGCTCATGTTAACCTATTCAGTCAGCTTTATCCTGCTCAGGCCTGGACTAGGCATCTTCTAACTCTTTAAATGCTTTTACAGCAAACAGTGTGTGGTTTCCAAAACAGAGACCAGTCTCATCCTGCCTTTCTGGCTTATGGTCTATAGGCCCGCATTTATGCATTTAAGATTGTTCACCATAAAAACATTCCAAACTATATTTCAGTTAGGAGTTATATAATTCAGATGCACTTCAGAACTAGAAGTCATACTGGAGAATCTACTTCTGCTCGTGTTGCTGCTATATATCTGAAAAGGAAGCTTCAGCTCCTACAGTTAGGTATTTGAGCCAAATCCTGTTTTCACTTAAGTCGGAGACAGTTTTGTCTTTGGTGTGAATAGGAATTAGGTGGAGTTCCTTTCATTTATAGATCCACAAGAATACGTAACTGACACATTTTTAATTTACACTAAATAAATATGAAACTATGTGTTCAGAAGGGATATATTAAAGTACTTTCAGCCCTGTGTATCTCTCACTGCTACAACACAAGTTATTCACTGGTTCAAATTTGATGTCCATCAATTTTCTTTCGAGAATGCTAAACTCTATGCCATCTCCATGCTATGTAATAGCTAGATAATCAGAAAATGTGGTAGACATGGACCTTTCCTACCAAGTACTCTTTTTTATAACAACTATTTTGAAATGCATGATTCCTCTGTTCTTCAGTAAAACTGATTCCTGACCCTGTGTTCTAATGAAATGGTATTCAGCTTCATAGTCATAGGTATATTGGAACAAGAAGCAATACACATTAGAAATAAAAGAATATAAGAAAAATATTTTTAAGAAGTGGCATAATTACATAATTCATTACACGCTCCATGCAGTGAATAACTATTCCATGTAGCAAACAACACTGTACTACAACTTCTTGGGATAAGTGTATTTCAGCATGCCAGACAAAGTTTTAACCGTAATTTCAAAACAAATTGAAGTCAATTCACTGGGGTCCTTTCTTCACCCATGTATCTTTCACAGCTATAAAGTTTGCAATAAGGTGGATATTTATGTTTTTATTTTCATTTTACTTCATTCCTACATAAAAAACAAAAAAAGAACAGATAAGAGACAGAACTTTCTTAACCACAATGTTCATCTCTCTTTTTTTTTTTAAGAGTCAAAACTGCAGGCTAATAAAGACCATTTAAAATAAAAGGGACCATTACTCCTCAGTTTTATATGAGCTTACATGCTTTCATTGTGCAAAGTGTGTTATTAATTTAACATGCCAGATTCATAGGTTTCTGCAATATCAGGTTTGATGTATTCATTATCGGCACTCAGTACATTAATTCACGCTGAAGTCCGGTAAATCAAAATTATACCATCTGGCTTCCTGTTCTTAATGATGAATTTGATGTAGGGGTGATTAAGATTGTTAGGCTTTTGAATTTTAATGTAAAAATTAGGGGATTAAAAAGGCATTTAGAAATGACCAATAGTTAGAATAAACTTACTGACAGGATCTAATTTGTGTACTTGCTAGTAAAGCTCCATTTTAATTAGCAGCCACAGTCTTTCAGCACAAGCTCAAAGAGACAGAAGTTTAGTGATTAAGAAGATGAAGCTGTTAAATTGATAAATTGACCTTGAAATACTTGTAACTGTGGGGGATGGCCTAGTAGTTGTATGGTTGGTATGTTGTGCTACTACATGGGGGAAAGAGTTCCACGATTGACCCTGTAATTCTGCCTTTTTAGATGATTGACCATCTGGGGATGGGACAAATCACAGAGGTGACCCCCTCAATGTCTAAATTCAATTGCTCAATTTGTAAGCAAACAAATTCCATTATTATTCAGCACTTGCTGGCAGCCAGCCTGAAATACCACCTCAGTTCTTCAACACCTTACTCACTACCTTTGCCAGAGAGAGGTGCTAAAACAGGGTAGAAAAGATAATGGGGTTGAAACGACATCATAAGGTGAATGATGACCTGTCAGCTTCCATTGAGAGCAGAACAGTCAGGGACAAATTTGGCTCTCACTTGTCAAATGCTCTTGACAATGTCCAAGCAGTCAAATCTCTGACAAGACAATTCCATTGTATCTATGATATTTTATTAATCTCAAACAAAGACATTGCATACTGTTGCAGGGAAATTGCTAGAAATCTTTAACAAGACAGATAAAATATGTAACAGCTATAGCATGCAAGGGGAAGATAGCTCTGCTTAGGGTGTTTGAGCTTGTTAGAGCTGCATGACATCATGTGGAATCATATTAGGGCCAACAAGCTAAGGCAACTCAAATTCATACACACAATATAATTGAAATAATAATAATAAAAGTTATTGCTCCCATGTTTTGGCAAAGTTCCATTTATTTGTACCATCTCAGAGAAATGTTATAATATGTTAGATCTCACCTTCCCATTAAAATTCCTAAAGGTAGTCACTAATATTGGTACACTGTGGCAGGTATAACTTACAAGAGAAAACGAGTACATTTGTACATATCAACAGTTTGAAGGATTCTTATTCCTTGGCAAGTCAGGGAATATTTTAAGTCTTATATTTTAGAGGAAATCGAATCTTGACTAACCACTGCAATTTATGTCATTTTAAATAAGATATATTTGAATAAGTATATTTTTCATGCCCTAAAAAGACTGATGTCTTCTTTTATAAGCTCATCCTGTGACACACTTGAGTAGGTAGGTATATTGATTTTTTTCTTTTTCTGATGGCAATGAAGTGTAAATGGAAAATATCAGACTTGGCAATCACTTAAACCATGTGAAAATTTCAGAGTGAAGGCTGTTAGAGTCACTTTGTGATCTCCCTAGATGACCAAGGAAAAAAACATTTCTACATTTCTTCAGATCCTTTGTGTGACAGCTAAGGAGAATAACATTTTTTCTAATATGCCAGTTTTAGTCTCTAGTTGAGAATAACCTCAGTGCTTTCTTATGTCACTAGCTGAGAGAAGATGAAAGACCCAGCCTTGTGTAAATGGCTTTGTCTAACCATCAGTCTTTAGCTCTGCATGGCAGCTGTACTATTGACATTAGCTTGTGCACTGGGTGAAATTGAAGTGAGTTAAATGTGACCTTGGCTTAGTTGTTGAAGTAGAAATGAACTCTACTGGGAGTGAAAAAAAATAAGACCAGTTTCTCTAACTTCATTTTTTCTTTAATGAGTTTAACAGCACTCTTAGGATTTGATACATTTTATAAAAAAGCTTTTATTTCCTTTTCTATTATACAGTGAGTAATCACCATTAGTAAGGTTAGCTTGCCCTTTTAGTATAAAATCCTTATTTTAGGTGTTTATATCCCAATTACTATAAAAAGCAGATCTCAGAAAAAATTCAGTTTTTTCTCTGTGTTGTCTGCTGTACCATTTCACAAAAACCTGTTACCACACTTATTAATTATAGTTGAAGCACTAGAAAAACTGCCAAATGTTCAGTGTTTCTAGTGACTTTGCATTGTCTTTAGGTTAAATCAAAACTCACTGTAGCATTTGCTGGTAAATAATGTGCTCAATATGAGAAATATGCAGGTAAGTGAGGGTGGTTTGGAGTCAACTCAGGATTTTCATCTTGTTTGTATTCTGTGTTTCTCTCATGTGTACATGACACATGACTTGTCTGAAGATGGGCACAAGAGCCAGGAACAACTAGTCACGTTCTCATTCAGATTTTCAGCTCATCATGTATAGGGTTTCAACCGGGGATCAGAGGATCGTAAAATGAAAATAGGTTGGGTTGGAAGGCATCTTAAGGATCATCTTGTTCCATCCCCCCTGCCATGGGGCAGGGATGCCAGCCACTAGATCAGGTTTGTCTGGGCCCCATCTAATGAGACCTTGAACACTTCCAGGGATAAGGCACCTACAAATTCCCTGGGCAACCTGTTCCTGTGCTTCACTACCCCTACCTGAATTTTCTCCTAACATCTAAATGAAAACTCTCTTCTTTTAGTTTAAGAATATTCCACTGTCTGATCACTATCTGCTCACATAAAAAGTCAGCCTCCTTTTTTATAAGCCCCCTTTAAGTGCTGGAAGACCACAGTGAGATCTTCCCAGAATCTTATCTCCATGATGAACAACCAGAGCTCTCTGAGCCTATCTTTGTGGGAGAGACGGTCTAGCACTCTTTGCGACCATGCTCTGTACCCACACTAACAGATTCACGTTTTTCCTATACTGAGGACCTCAGAGCTCGATGCAGTACTACTGGTGGGGTCTCAGGAGGGCAGAGTAGAGGGGGAGAATCACTGCTGAAGGTTGCAAGCACACATTGCTATCTTTTCGTCCAGTGTCTCCAGAGGGCTGCTGTCAATGTACTCATGTCTGGGATTGCCCCAATCTTGGTGCAGCACTTTGCACTTGGACTTGTTGAACCTTGTTAGGTTGCCATGGACCCACTTTTCAAGTTCGCCCAGGTCCCTTTGGATGGCATCTCTTCCTTCTGTTGTGTCAGCTTCGTGTTATTTGCAAACTTGCTGAGGCTGTCCTCGATCTTCTTGTCTCAGTCATTGATAAAGATTTTAAAGAGCAATGGTCCCAAGACAGAGCCCTGAGGGACACCATTTGTCACTGGCCTCCTCCAAGGCATAGTGCAATTGACCAGATCTCTCTGGGTGTGTCCATGTAGCCATTTTATTATCCACCAAACAGTTCACCCTTCCAACCCATGTCTCTCCAATTTAGAGCTAAGGATGTTGTGTGGAAGTGTGTCAAAGTTCTTACAGACACCTAAGTAGATTACAACAGTCTGTCTTCCCTTTTTGACCACTGCAGTCACTCTGTCATAGAGTGCTACCAGGTTGACCAGGCACAATTTGCCCTTGGTGAAGCTGTGTTGCTTGCCTTGGGTCACATCCTCTCCTTGCATGTGCCCTAACACAGCTTCCATTAGGATATGTTCCATGGTCTTCCCAGGAACAGAGGTAAGGTGCATCGGTCTGTAGTTCTTTGGATTTTCTTTATCCTCTTTTTAAAAAGGGTGTGAAGTTTCTATTTTTCAAGTCACTGAGGTTTACACCTGACTGCCATGACTTTTGAAATAGGATGGAGAGTGACTTTCAGTCTCATGAGTCAGTTCCCTTAGGACCGTGGGGTCATCAGTGGCCAGAGACTTGTGCATATTGAGTTTCACCAGGTGGCCTCAAACCTGCTCTTTTCTTACAGTGGGAGGGACTTGGCTCCCCTACTCCCAACTTGGAGGTTCAGGGACTTGAGACATGGGAAGCCTGACTGCCTTTGAAAACTGAGATGACTAACTTGCTGAGTACCTTGGTTTTCTCCATATCTGCTGTCACTAGGGATGTACTGTGATATGTTCATCGGATACTTGCACCAGTCCACAAGGCAATCTCAGTGAAAACAAACGGAAGTGTAAACTTCACATTCACTGTTGGGGTAATAAACTAGACATATTTTATAGAAAAGGAATTCAGAGGAAGCTGCATAGCTTACCAGTGAAGATGAACCTTTTTTTGGCTCTGTGACCCCAGAACCATTACAGGAGAAAGGAGGCCAGAAATTTTCAGTGAAAAAAACAGCCACAGAGAAACAAATCTTTCCCTATCTTCAGGGAGACACATTTCCTGCCTGCTGTTGAGACTGAAGGCAGAGTGCTCATATCTTGGAAACCTAGTCCTGGGTTCAGCAGTCTCAAAACTGAGCATATCTCTGGATGAAGAACAACTTGTTCTTGGTGGGAGACCTACAGCAAAAATACAATGATAACATTTTGGGACGATTGGGCATGGGGTTGGATGCAGCCATTTATCAAAAGGTTATCCATTTCTTCTGGGCTTTGGGGAAAGCATTTTTTTCCTGGAAGGTGAAGTTCAGTGAACTTACATTCACAAAATTGAACAGTATAGTATGATAAACTACGTGAGGTATTCGTTAAAGTAACCAGAATGCTAACTAAAACCAAGTGAAAGATATTTGGTTTATGCCAGCTTTATTTATATATATATATATATATATATATTCAGAAGCCTGTTAATTTCAATGAAATCTCTCCCAGGAATTTAGCCCTTATCAAAATTTCCTTATTCAATATCTGTAACCCTTTCCTTGTGGGTGTTATGCCCAATAAAACACTATTTTCCTGGCCCCATTTCTATACCAGTCAAATAATTCCCACTCAATTACATTTCCAAAGTCCTCTTATGTGGTCCTAGTTTCAGTTTCTTAGAATTTACTGCTTATAAGCAATAGGTCAAAGGTTTACGTGATATATTCCACTACACCTAGATTTTCTGTATTGCTGTTTGAAAATTGAAAATCTTTCCTTTCATCTTCAGTGTCTTTCTCTTATATTTTTCTGAATTATGTCATAACCATATATCTGTCCTTGGTCTTAGCCTTTCCAACTGCTCTTTATTTTAGTGTCCACCTCATTCATTTTGACTTATTTTCCAGTTTTGTGCAGTCATCAAATTTCAGCCTGTTACTGCACATTCTGTGTTTCGGGTTACTTTTATATAAAGTGAATAAAATCTGTCTTAATAGTGATACTTTGGCCTTATACTTGTCTGATTCTTTCCTCATTCACAACTGTTAGAACTTATAACAACCCTTTATAATATATATGTCAATCCTTAGGCCATTAATGTAACATACTGCCAGTACCATAGATCACCAGGCCTGCAGCAAACTTCTCTTGAGTTCTCTGAAAAAAAACTTTGCTAGGAACTCTAGAGGTAATTTTTCCATAGCCTTTGTCAGTGTTAATCCATTTGAATTTCTTTAGAACCTTTTTTGCAAACTAAGCAAAGTATCTCAATTCTGTAGTTGTCATAGTTTCTTTTTGTTGAATTTAATTAAGTTCATAAGACTTCTGTATTAGAGGATTATATCATACGAAAATCCTTTGATAAAATCAGGAATGAGTGTAAACTTCAGCAAGCTCGTATTTTCAGCGGGTTAAAAATCCTATGCAGGGCCAGATTTATGTTTTTAAAAAAAAGCTGTCAAGCAACAGAAGTTGTGGGCTGGAAATTGCAGCCATTTCAAGTATCCTGTAGGTGTGCAGTGAAGGGCTAAAATATTCTGAACTGCAGAGAAAATGCCTGGCAATGTCAGATTCAGCCTTTAAAAAGCACATGGCCAGAAGCAGAGACACAGATAACTCCCTGGAATACCGAAAGTATCTCCAGCATACAGAACAGAAAATACGTGGCTGTGTGTATTCTTGAGCATTTCCTCAGTATTTCCAAATGAGTATACATTTCCACAACTCACTGAAGGACATGGCAAATCACAGAGCCACAGAGTCATAGAATAAGCTGAGTTGGAAGGGATTCATAAGGATCATTGAGTCCAACTCCTGGCCCGACACAGGACATCCCCAAGAGTCACACCATGGGCCTGAGAGCATTGTCCAAACACTTCTTGAACTCTGTCAGACTTGGTGCTGTGACCACTTCCCTGGGGAGCCTGTTCCAGTGCCCAATCACCCTCTGGATGAAGAACATTTTTCTAATATCCAACCTAAACCTCCCCCAACACAACTTCAGGCCATTCCCTCAGGTCCTTTCACTGGTAACCAGAGAGAAGAGATCAATGTCTGCTCTCCTCTTCCCCTCGTGAAGAAGTTGCAGACTGCAATGAGATCTCCCCTGAGTATCCTCTTCTCCAGTCTGAACAGACCAAGTGACCTCAGCTGCTTCTCATATGGCTTCCCCTCCAGGCCCTTCACCATCCTCATGGCCCTCCTTTGGACACTCTCTAATAACTTAGAGAGACCTGTACACAATATTCAAAGTGAGGCTGTCCCAGGACACGGTTGGCCCTCCTGGCTGTCATGGCACTACGGACCCATGTTCAACTTTCCATTGAGTAGGACCCCCAGGTCCCTTTCTGCAGTGCTACTCTCCAGTGTGGCATTCCCCAGTCTGTCCATACATCCAGGGTTGCCCCATCCCAGGTGCAGGATCCAGCACTTGGCCTTGTTGAACCTCAAGTTGTTGGTGATTTCCCAATCCTCTGATTTGTCAAGGTCTCTCTGCAGAGTCTCCCTGCCTTCAAGAGAATCAAGAGTTCCTACCAGTCTTGCAAATGAACCAATTCATGATAGAATAGAATTACAGAACAGACCAAGTTTGAAGGAATCTTGAAATACCATCTGGTTCAACACTGCATGGGAAAGGGAGCCTAGTTGAGATTACTTAGCATCCTGTCTAATTGCACTTCCACGAGTGAGAACTTCACTTCCAGTGACTGACTCTTCTTACCATAAAAAATTTCTTTCTTGTATCAAGATGAAATCTCTCCCAATGAAACATGAACCTGTTGCCTCTCATCTTCTCCAGGTGGTTCTTTGTGAAGGGAGAGTCTCCGTTTTCTTTGCACCTGCCCTTTAAGTATCAGAATACTGTGAAAAGGTCATCCTGAGTCTTCTCTTCACCAAGGAGAAAAGACCAAACTCCTTCAGTCTTCTGTCATAGGACAGGTTCTCCAGCCCTCTGATCATCTTCGTGGCCTTTCTTTGAACTCTCTCCAGTCAACCTCTTTCTTGACTTGTGACCCTGCCAGAGCCATAAAACCACAAACAAATGGTGGTCCTTCTTCAGAATGGAAAGAGTAAAGCTTAAAATTTCATCTCATTCCTTTTTTCCTTTTTTTCTCTCAAAGTACATGATACAATGCTTTCAATGTCTTCTTATCGCTAGGATTGTATGGCAAAGTCTCCAATATTCACATACATTACTAGTGATCACCTCTCATTATATAGAGCTCATTAACAGAGAAAGAGTACCAAAAGTAAGAGACACAGAATATAAAAATATTAATAGATAAACACCGATTCATATGGTTTTAAGATAGAAATGCACTTCTGAGTAATTCTGAAATTCACACACGTGGCCTTGCACAGCTTTTGAAAATCCATGTAATTAATTGATGTCTTTACCTTTTAAAGTATTTGGTTCACCTTTTATCTTACATGTCAAGCTTTCTAGATTTTAGCTAGATCACTTCTTAAATATGTGCTACTTTGCCCTTTTCAATTCCAAAGGGATTATAAATAAACTTGCTAAAGGTTTGCCTATCTCTTTTGGGACGCTTCATCAAATGTGTACCTTCTGGTCCTTTAGTTTTGTCAGTCTTTAAATGTTCTAATTTCTAGGTCACCTCTTCTGGCACGATCTTGAGTTTCTTCAGTATGCTTTCCACCTCTGCTGTTAAATTTATGTCTGTTTCTGGCATCTGTTCCCAATCCTCCTTTGTGAACACTGAGGCTCAGAATTCATTAAAATTTTTATCAATGCTTACCTAGGCTGTCAATAAATTACTTTCACTGTCTTTTTGAGGCCTCATTGTTTCTTTCAATGATGTCTTCTTCTTATCAGTCAATTTATCCTAACTTTTTCCTGATTTCTTCTTTCTTTTACAACAATGTAACTCAGAAGTCACTCTGTTGAAAATTATTATAGGAAACTTTTAGCATTTGTTTAGTCTTACTCCTCCTTTTTCCTCCATATTGTTGCCTTATTGGTGTTCATTTTGACATTTTTGACACATCTCCCAGCCTGCTGTAAACAAGTGAATTGCCTTTGGGCAGATCACTTTTCTAATACTACCCAAAGATGTTATGCCTTCTAAAGATATAGTAGATTGGATTCTAATATACTCTGTACTTAGTCAATTATTTTAATTAATGTAAATGAAATGCAAAGAACCATAGAAAAAGCTATTGAAGCACTCGCATTGCCTGAGTATCAACATTTATCAGACAGACATCAAGTCCATTATATCAATGAAGCTGTTCTAGGCTGGCGTCCTTTTTCTTCCTCTCAGTTTTTGCTGAGATTTTTGAGGGAAAATATCCACATTAAAAATCAATTCAAAAGTTTGGTGTTTTAAGTGGAAACTTTGAGTCCACTGAAAACTGAATGCAGATATTGCCAACTAGTAAAAGCTGCAAATCAACTCAACTATGGTTATCTATACAAGAATTTTGCATAATGTGAAATAAATGTTAAAGATACCATTAATGTTTATATAATATCAATAAAATCAATGCAGCTTTGTGCATGGATGCTTTTATGCCTGTTTAAAAACGCTGAAGATCAATTAAGATTGTACCAATGTATTTATATAACTCTTCCTAAAATTTCTAAGGAGCATCCAAAAAGATCTGAGTATTTGTACCTTTCATTTTGAGGCCATCTGTAATTTTAGTCGCAGTTATACACCACAGTCATTGACCTGTTTGAGACCCTGATAAATTCAGAGCTATAACAATTATTACTACTGATGCTATCTTCGCTATGCATCTTTGCATACACACATCTTACAAAAATCCATGAATCCTCATTTTATTTTCAAAAATTTTCATATTTGCCTGCTTTTCTCTCCAAGTATAGGGATTTTTTCCTTCCTTCTCCCCACTGCCTGGCATTTTGTTGTCTATTTTGTTGTTTGATATTATCGTCACCATGTCCACCCATCTGCTTTTTCAGGCTATTTCTTTTCTCATTTTTGACAGTGCCTGTATAATGTTTCTCACACATCTGGTTTCTCTCCTATATACCAGCTTAAGCCCTCCCTCATGTTTCTGTGTATCCTCTTAGCATCTGGTAGATCACTGCCTGTTTGAGGAGCTGCCTATTCAGAAAGCAACTTTCTACTGCAATGTTGCAAAACTCCAGGTAGGCTGGGGTGAAGCTACAGTAGAAAATAATTATTATTCGGTGACTGATGCAAAAATTTCGTACATAATGAAAGAGCCTATTGTTATGCATATACTCATGAGGATAGTTTGAGGGTTTCTGAAGAAACCTTTGGTTTAAATATTTCAATTAAAATCTCATACTTGATGTTACATCAGTATAACTTTCTATTTAATAAAAAATGGAATAAGCTTTGAGAGTATCAATTTTTACAAAAATTATCCTGCTTATTTGTTCACAGTACTCCAACAATGCTTTTATTTACATACTTTCAGAGCCCCAGCCACCTAGGGCTAGTTAATAAGGACATAAGATCATGCAACCTTGTTCAAATTAACACATCTGCCTTGTGCTCTTTTTCCCTCAGTATTTTTTCCTCCACAGATATTTCTTCTTTCTATTTCCTGAACTCATAGATGCTCCTTGCTCTTCCTCCATCATTATCCCTATACAATCATTCAGCACAGTTACTCTGTGCTGCCAGATCAATTAAATTTTTCTTATTGGGGGAGCACTGATATAATACCATACTGGTTCACATTTACTCCTAATACACATTATATTTTTGTATTTATGCTTGGCTTCAAGAGTTTTCTTATGTCTTACAGGAAAATACTTGCCACGCATAGTACAGAAGTGAACCCTGCACAAAATCAAGTAGAAGATCTTTGCAGAGCCGCATTTGGAGGAAGGGAGTGAGAGAATATTTCAGCCATGCTACGGACACTGTCTCCCCCTGCTCCATGCACCAATAACCATGCAGAATTTGCATTTCTATTTGCCTGCAGACACATTGCTTGCCTCATGGTTTTGGTGGCTCATCTTTCCTTTGACTCAGACCCACTTTTTCTTCCTCATTCCTTGCTTCTGGGAAGAGCATTGAAGGCTGTCATTGCTCTGTGGTACACAGTGGGAGCTGGGGAAGCACCCTCTGTTAGTCACTGTTTGTCTGACATTAAAATCACTGACAGCTTAGAAGACTTTTTTGTCTTTGTTAAAATAACTGTTTATCTCTCATCATAAGTGCTACCTTGGTCCACTAGTGCAGGCACAACAGATCTAAATTCCATCTATGTGACCATCCTTGACAGGTCTATACGCTTCCTGCCCCGTGAGGAGTGGAGTAAGCACAAAGATGGATTCATTCAGTGTTTGGTTTTACTACCTTTTGTAGTCATGCACAGCATCCAGTCTGGGAGATACAGAGGAATAGTCTTCAAATTTGCTCCTAATTTTTATATTTAGTCCACTTTTTTCTTCTTTAATAGCATGAAATATCTCTATTCAGGTATCTTTTTGTCATCTGTTACTATACCAGTGTTTTGTCCATTACCTTATAATTCTTTTCATTCCATGATGGTACCTAAGTAATTTATCTCCGGTATAGAAACCTGTCAGTTGTTTTTTTTAAATCTATGTATAGTGCATGCATTGAATTTCTCTTATCTGTCATGGCAGTAAAGCCTTAAAAAAATTCCATAAGGTATTTAAGTGTGACGTCTCTAGCCCAAGTCCACATTGATTATCATTGTTTCAAGGAGAAGTTTTTCATTAAAAAACAGAAGGTGGTTTTGAATGTTTTAATTAAAGAAATTAGTTAAATTCTAATTTCTTAGGTTGCCTCTTTTTCCTTTTGATTAATTAATAGTTTTAGAAATCTTTAATTCTGTTTCTAAGAATTAGAAAACCTTTAGGAAATTTCTTTGGAAAGAAAAAAAAAAGTGATTTCACTGAGATAACTGTGACAAATTTAGTTGGACAGAGCATCTAAAAATATTTCACTGGCATTATGTAAATAGCAAATGCTGTTGGAAATAATTTGATGTAAACCTAGCAAGAATCCTCCTATCTAGCTCACTATTCCTGCTTGAGTTAATGTCTCTATACCAGGAAAATTATGAAGTAACAGCAGGATTTTTCTTGCTTCTCCATGCTTTTAAACTACTCCTCATGGAAAGAAGTTACAGGAAATATCTCATATTAGCAGCACCAATATTTATAGAAATGGAAATGCTTTGCCCATAGGTAGAGTCTTACAGTATGGCCTGAAATTGGCAAATTCTCTTTGCCCAATTTTGATAAATTAATACCTTCACTGTTTTATCTTTACTGGTTATGTGCTTTATCTAGGCTTTTGGAGGCTACAGAGTTGCACAGAGGCCTTGCTGTTTTGGCTGGTAGTTACACAAATGTGCAGTCCACTGATGTGGCACCCACTTGATCAGCTATGGATACTTAAAAAAATATCAGCTATATTTATTCTGTTACTAGTCACTTAGAACCAGCTGAATGCTGTTGGAGGCAAAGGTCTTACGTGGGAGTAAGTCTGACACATGTGAAAGGAATCGGATCCATCATCAGCTATTCTGCTGAATATTCTATTGAACTATTGCAAATGGCATCCAGAGCTGAATGGAAGACAAACACATTTCATAGTGATATAACACTGTGTTTCTGAGTGGGGAGTGCTCCTTATGCCCAAATGCCAGAACTGTTACTGAGAAAGGTTTCTTGATGTGGAAGGAAAGATGAGGTGATTGGAGGGAACAGGGAGAACAATGCAACACAATTGCAAGATGAGACTGAAGAGCATACTGGGGTAAAATTGGAGCCAAAAGGTGTCATGATGAAGAGAAGAGAAGCAATAATAATTTGCATTTTGTGCAGCACCTATTAGTCAAGAATATCAGCATACTTTGCAGCTTAGCTTAATTCTGTCTGTTGCTTTAAGTAAGTACTAGTAACCCATCCTATGAGTGGCATGTGGAAAACAGTAAGTGGCTTCCCTAAAATTGCAAGTCCAGAAGAAAGTTGAACACCCTGTTCTGACTCCTTCTGACTTAGCCAATAAAATATGCTCCTCTGAAGGACATGGAAACATAAAGTAATAAAAAATGATCCAAAGAGTCTGGAATACAGCCTTCACCCTCGACTTTCACGAAAGCCTATTTGTTCTGTCTGTGCTGCTCTTACAATACAGCCATAACTCCCAGCACTACTGGGATTTGACTCCTAAGGTTTACTTTGATATTCCTCCTTGGAATGCAGTGACTAGAGGAACAGACAAGGAAGACAATTACTTCTAACTTGCATTCTTGCTTTTCTAGTACAGTGACTATCCATGAGCAAGTCATTTAATACTAACAGTCAGGTCCTTGAATAACAACTCAAAATAATGGTTATCAACATGACTGTGGCAGAATACTTGCACCCTATAGACCCCCAGAAATTTATTTATGTTCACCAGGAATCTCATTTGTGTTCACTGGAAATCCAGAGACAGAACTTACTTCAGAAAAGCAGTGTCACTGTCTTTTCTTTCAAGGAATTAAGGACAACACACTTTTCTTTCTGAATACAACTGGCAGCAGGTACGATTTCAACTTACAGTCGAGTGGCTACAGGATTTAACAGGGAGGCAACAGTCTTAAGTCACTCATTGCTTCAGTTTCAGGAGGTTCGGAATAATGATGCCAGGATTGTTATTTTGCTTTGTAAGCACATCTGGCAATCAGTTTCAAAGAAAACAAAAAAAAAATACATTCTTCTCACCTTCTCCCTAAAGGATTTCTTTCTTAGTGAGAGAACTGTCAATTGTCAACCGACAAACAATTTGTCTGTCGGCCTAGGACTGAAGCCTGACTGGACAAGGAAAAGAGCAGGAAGCTGGAGGAGTGACAAAATGTCCTGAGGTGGATCTACTACTTATGGAAATATTTATTTTATCATCAGCCAAAATACCTCAGGAGTCCTCCTCCTTCCTCTCCATCTAATTCTTTTCCCTGTCCCATGACTCCTTCAACAGTTTTTGCTTCCACAGTTGAATGAAATGTTGAGTCTGCTGGCTTTGTTTGAGGGGAAAGAATTTCTGATGGGGACTGGGAAAAGGCATCTGTGAATGGGTGTAGGAATATGAGCCTGTTACACAAAAACAAAAGCTCAACTCGATTAACATTTAACAAGCTCAGTTTAAAGTTGTATCACCCACTTTTCCAAGGAAGAGCCCTAACCAGGAGGTCTGAGACTGCTGTGGGTGGGAATGTTCTCTGCCTTCCAGTTCTCTTCTTTTCTTTGGTGTTGCAAATGGTTCAGTAACTGAAATAGAGAGATGTACGTAAAAAAACCCAAACAAAACATGTTTGTGAATGCTGTCACTAATGGCAGCGTGCCATTTATACATTAAGTAACTCATGATTATGAATGTCTGCAGTGTCAGTATCAGAGTAATGATCTAATCAATGCACTTCCTTAAAATATGTGCTTATGGAGGATTCTTTGATTCTTTGTGAACCAACCAACTTCAGGGCCTTGCTGCTCTTGGGTATAAGTTGCTCATAATTTTGTTGTAAGCTAACATCATTTTACATATTGCCAGGGAAGTCCTGTTCCATGGATCACAGTATATTTTGGACTCACATATGGTTCCTGGTGTCTTTTTCTGACTCTGTGCACAGAAAAGCATTCAGTGGGAGGTATGAAATCTACCTTAGGTCCACAGTTATGTCAGTAGGTAAGAGTGTTCTATTGGGCATAAGACTGCCAAATGTATTTTTGTGGTTTTGTGTGGATGGAGCACTTTTGCCCATCCTGAACTCTGCTCAAAAATTGCTGGTAAAGGTATTGGGGAACAAAACTTAAAAGAAGAACAAGAAAATCAGAAAATGTCATTATCAGCATGTGGATGCTTTTACATGCACTTCAAGGCATTTATCTCTTTAGTATGTTATACCTCAAACTGGACGTATATGTATCTATAAGGTTTTTTATAGGAAGAACCAGTAGAATCTGTAAGAAACAGATTAATATTATATCCTGAAAAATATGCTGCCATAACAACAGAGAAGAACAGAAAACAACACTTACTTCTGCAGTGATGTACAGATAAAAGAAGGGCTATGGAGTGTCAATGTGAACTGCCAAATTTTCCTACCAAAAATAAAAGCAAATGCTAAAAATCTGAACTCATTTGCATAAACGTAAATAAATTGACTTTACTTGGTGGAATTGTTCTGAATGCAATGGAGATTAAAATCTAACTTAATGATCTCTTCCTATGATGAGACCTACTTTAACTGTAGGAACTACACAGGACTTTAACGTGATCAGAAATTACACAGTGCAGTAGTAAACTTTAATAGTGAAAGAGTAGAGCAACCTGATTAACATTTCTCTCTCTGCTGCTTGGGCTTTGATGAGTATTATAGAAACAACCATCTTGAGCCTTAGTTCCAGCGAGGATAGTGTGTATGAAATTTGACTTGCCACATCTTACAGAAAATTTTCTGCATGGTGACCTTTTGCCAAAACAAATCGTATGAAGTTGCTAGCATTTGCAAGTAGTTGGCAGTTTGCTGTCCAAAGCAAATATAAGAAACTCAATGTGCAGTGACAGTTATGAAAACTGTTGTGTCTAAACAAACTAATCAGAACACAGTTCCCAAGACACAGTGCTTTATAAATTATTTGTTTAAAGAGTGATCTTATGGAAAGAAGCATTGCATAACTCAGTCATAAAAATGGAAAAATCTGTGCTTAAATAAGCCTGCATACTTCTCCTAAATACATAATGAAAAAATCATACATTCATATAAATAAATACACATGTATACAGTAATGCCTTATGCAAAGCTGTTTTTTCTTGTGGGCATGATATCATGGACAAAATCATGTCCCTGACTCAGACGAAGTAACATTTCACATTAACAAGGATAAGATTTTTTTTGAAATTTTTGATGGGTTTTAGTGCTTTTGGGTAGAACTAGTATTTAAATTAAAAAGAATGATGTATTGTACTGGCAGAAATCCCAGTAAGACCTAAGTGACTTATAGACCATTTACTAGTATAGCAAGTGAAGATCTCCCCAATATCCCATTTATTTTCAGCAAAAAGCTTACAATGGGTTCTCAATATTTTACTTTTCCCAAAAGTCCATCCTTAATTTTTCATAGAGAAGCAACAAGGTAAAGCAATTGGATATAAATCAGTATTTCCCACTATATTCCCAACTTCAAATGCAGGCGTTCAGTCTTAGTGTGTCATCCAGACTCCATTTACAATTTTAAACTTCTTTCAGCTTGTGGATCTCACAGATTTTCCAAAAGCAGTATGAATCCTCCTGTCACTATTTCTGCTGGCAGTAGTCTTGGGGTTTTTATTTGCCTTTTCCAGATCAAAAGTTGAGAGCCACCTATCTCTTCATTAGTCTGTGAAAAGTTACTTCTACACGCTACTAGAGGATAATTCATCCAACCTGATTTAGACACCCATCGTAGGCCGAGATGAATCACTCTCTAAAGACACCTATCGTTTTCACTGTAACTGTAGATGAGGTTGCTAAAAAATGTATGTGGAGAAAAATCCCACCAGGAGCATCAAAACCATAAAAAGAAGCCAGATGATTTTTTTAAGTACCCAGTGTTTTGAGTTGCTAAATTTACACATTAAGTAGTCTTATATGACATTATTCAATGTTTATTCTGGTTTACATTAGAGTAAAATGTGATCATAACCATAAGAGCAGGTATGTTTATAGTAAGAGACTCAGACAATAGCACCATCCCAACAGACCTTATCCCTAGAAAAACAATACATGATCTCAATTCAAACACTTTTTTAAAAAAAATATCAAAATACTGTTGCAGAGAGCAATAACAAAGATTTATCATCATTTTGGATACTTTGAATGGAGACACATCCATACACCAGTGCTATGTAATGCAGGCACACCAGCCTGTTTGACAAGAACCAGCAGTGGGGATGCCAGGCAATCTGCAATACTTGTCGAAGAATCCCTCCTGGCCTTTCTTCTTCAGAAATATAGACGCATCTCCCATTGTCCATCCCAGGGTTTGAATGTTCTGTGGTGGAAAAAGGTCAGGAATTCTGAGGATTCCTATCCCACTGGGAAGGCTGCCAAACTATCCAGAAAAATTTTTCAAATAAATTTTAGGAATAGATTAACCAACTGAGAAACCAGCAAATGAGGGACTGTGGTTTTAGGAATATTTCTTAAATCCCACTTGTAAGATTTCTACACAGGATGCAGCAGCTTGTAGGATGAACCACCATTTTGCATTTTGGGAAAAAAGAGAATGACATTCTGCTTGTAGTAGGGACACAGATACATCTATAGGACACATCTTGCCAGAAAAGGGGCTTGTTGAATAGCTTCAGAATGGCCAGAAACTAAGGCAATTTCTTTCTTAATTCAGACGCTAAGGCAACTTCTTTCTTAAAATCAAAGCTCTTCCTTTCATTTTCCCCCACATTTTTCTACTGAACTTCTAACAGAGTATCTTAGTAAGCACATGACTCCTACTACACAAAGCCCAAGGATATCCAGGGCTTACATAATGCAAGAGAAATAATAGAACTGAATCTAGTGGAGAACTGAGGTATGCAATGCTAGATTTTATCTAACTTGTAGCCTCATCAAAATGAATTTTCACGCTTTAAATATTTAAGAAAAAAATAACCCAAAATAACAAAAACCAACCCTGTAGGGAGAAATCAATTTGAATAGTTTTTGTCTCTGCGAAACAGAAAAGACCCCAGATATCCATACGACTCCAAAGTTTCTCTTAAAAATTGGTGGGAAAAAACCTCTAATATGATTCCCTAAAGTCAGAGAAAAGCTGTTTCAATTGCTTTTCTGTGGGGAAAAGGGCGGCACTTGGTAACCAGTTAGGTTGATCACAGTCGGTTATTTCTTATAGATATATCAGGAGTTATTTTATTGATCCACAGTCAATTTTTCTAATTTGAAGAAAATTATTTAACTTCAGGGGAGCACTACAAACTTCTTGAACTCTACACTTTTTTTTGGTGTGTGTGTCTCTTATTTATTTATGTTTAGCACTCGCAGCTTCCACTAATCGGCTGCAGAATGCAAACAGAATTCCAGCTGGCCTTGGCAAGAGATTCTGCTGGGAAGTAACCCCAGACAGCTTCACTGTGGCAATTAAGCACTCATTCATTAGTAGTGTGAAAATATAAAGGCTGCTGGAGGAAAACAGACATATATCACACCCAAACTTTTGAAGGAAGGATATTTGTGTTAATTTCGCAGATTCCATTGCCCCAAATCAATTTATTTCAACCCTGCAAGAAGGTGACTTGAACTGCAAACAGTGATTTATGAAATTTATTTTCTTTCTTCCTAAGGAAAAATTTCACCAAGTAACCCTTCGGAACAAACCACGCCCACACTTCTGATCTATACACAATCGTCTTCATAATTTCCATGAACATTTTGTGACGGGAATTAATCTAATATTATCGACACACTGGACCAGCTGCTATTGCAAATTGCTCATGCTGTGATTCAGAATTAGGCTGCAACTTAGAGAAATTTGCAATTTTTGGTGACACTTGTGTGTACAGGTCTAAGGTTAACCCTCTAAGCCTGTGCAGGAAAAAATAATTTACAGAGGAATGAGGGATAGGGTATAACCAAGGTGCTGGAGTGAATCAGTGTCACTGAGTGCAATTTTGCTGTCAGCCATTGTTCAATAGAGTGTCTGACCATATTCTTAAGAAGAGCCTGATGGTAACCAAACGGGTTGCGTTTGTAATCACTTTTATGCTTTGACTTAGGAGACGATTAATCTTGTTGACTTTAAAGAGAAGTTAAATGCAACTACTGCCAAATGTCCACCCACTGAAAACATTCATGGATTCAGGTATTTTCTGGCAGGGAACTTATATCTATTCTGAGGGAAGGGAGGGAAGGTTACCCTACCAAGGTTGAACTATTTTCCATTGCATCCATTACTGGCAGAAAATAGTGGAAGGGCAACAACTAAGACCAGGTTAAGGCCCTTTTTTTTCCTGAAAACCATCTTGCAGTGGTCTGAAATACCTTAAAGTAAGTTGTGGTTACTCTATATGGCATATAGAGCCAACAGCCCATTAGCCAGATGAAAATTGCTGCAATGTGACAGATGTTTGACTCCATTTCTGCCTGGAGGCTGGTGTAAACCAGTAACATTAGTGCTTTGCCAGCTGGATAATATTCCTACACTAGATATTTTTTCTTGCTCAGGTAATTCAGTGACTGTCCATTCTTTGTTAGAAATGAAGGAAAAGAATCAGCCCAGGCAAAAGGTAATTAATCTTATTAAAACATACCAAAACACAACAACTGGAACCCATTACATTAAAACAAGACTGAGCTTCTGGTCTCAGTTTAATTCCTTGAAGATAAATGTCCAGAAGTAAGCACTTTTATCCCTGTGGCACATTTATTAAAACTCTTAAAAGAGAATCAACAATTGAGAATCAGCAAAAAGTCCAAATAACTAATTTGAACCATGCAGAAGTATTCTAGGTCACCACTAATGAATCTGACAAGGAAGGGTGTAGAAAATTGTGATAAAGTGCATTTGTTCTATATTAAACAAGCAGTCCATTCAGTAACAATTATTTGGGAATATTTCTTAAGTCAAATACACTTTACTTGAAATAGCAAAATAAAACTAATAACATACAAATGTTTTTCTTCATACATATCGATTTTCTGAGCAAACTCCTACATTTGTATCTTGCACCTCAGTCTTTTGGTGATCAAGTACCTTTGGTAGTTACATTAAAAAGTAAAATTCTTATTTTTCACTACAGCCACCCACTTCTCTATATAAAATCAGTAACTACTATTTATGATATTTTTCAAACTCTGCCTTTAGTACCTGGCTGGTACCTTATTTATTTCACAAACAAATTCCAGCAACTCAATTAAAGCAAAATGTCGGAAACTTTTTTTACTGAATTCTGCTGTAACAAACCAACAGTAAAAAACTCCTCTCCCTTCCCCAGAAGCCATAAAAGATTAAATGCTTTGTAAGCCTGATTCTAGGTGATATGGCTCTCAAGTTAACAAAAAAAATTAACTAGCATATGCACTCAAAAGTAGCTTGTGTTCACTGGTACAGAACCACAGCCATTTTCAGACTATCAGGAACATGTGCCACTACATAAGCTATACAATTATAAGGATGTTCTTTGGAAAGTAATATTTGAAGAGTAACAAAACTCATAGTTTATTCGACCTGCATATAAAACCGTTGAAGTATAATACATTTACCATATTAAAAATGCATCATTAAAATTTAAAAGCAGGTGCAGTTACTCAATAAGCTAATGGTATAGTCTGAAGACTCCACTCAAGATTGTATTGTTGAATTCCCACTGGGATAAAACAGAGAGAGAAAAACAGAGGGAAGGAATTGGAGTGACCTTGCACCAAGGTGTTAGTGCCTGAGCCTATGTTTCTGGTAGACTGTGGTTGAGCTCCACTCTGAGGATCTTTAAAGCATTGCATTTTCTGTGCTGTGAGTGGATGCATGCTACAAGCATGAAAAAAAGCAACAGCCAAACTCTACAGAGAGCTACCTGTGGATGACTCTGCATGACAGTAAGCCAAAGGCAGTCTGATGAAGGAAAGGAATTAATACATATCAACAGGAAAATAATAAAAATTGAAGCAAGTGACAATTTCCCCCATCATTTTAAAGACCACATATATTCATAAAATGAACTTCTATGATTGCTGGAGAAGGTGACTAAGGGAGGGGATTTCCAATTTACATAGTACAGAAATTAGTGGCCTTCTCAAAGAAGCATCTGTGTTTTCAAGAAGTTCTGTCCTGTTTTAAGAGTTCCAAGACAAATTTATT
This sequence comes from Ifrita kowaldi, assembly GCA_013398055.1. Classification (NCBI taxonomy): domain Eukaryota; kingdom Metazoa; phylum Chordata; class Aves; order Passeriformes; family Cinclosomatidae; genus Ifrita; species Ifrita kowaldi. Next base: position 126,417 of record VZRS01002010.1, read on the forward strand.
TCATTTAACTAAAAGTTTAAATTCAAAAGTGTAAAACAACCATTTGTTTGGCTTCACAGATATAAGACTCTTGTCAGATGGAGCACATCACAACTCCCTTTGACTATGTCTGTTTTAGCCAGGGGTTTGCCACTGTAGGAGCGTGCATATAAATACAGCTAGGTTGGCCAGGAGATTTACATCTCCACTGTTTGAAGTTTTGGATATTCTCCTTTGATCTGAACTTAATCTGAACAGAAATTTTTCTTATTCAAATAACTCCATGGTGTAAATGGATCCAAGCACAGTAAATGGGGAAATTGGGGAATCCACTTCCAAACTGCAGCATGAGGACAATGCACTTGACTTCAGTCGGAACCACTTTTGGGTGAGTTCCCATTGCAGGCAAAACTTAAGTTGATTGATTTCGATGATGGTAAAATATTTGTTGCCTTGAAACTTGGGAATATTAGGGAGTTTCTCTGTTCACATAATATTTTTGAAGGCAAGAAAAGTAGATCTGAGCTGGAGAAACAGAAATTACATAAACTGATAGTGGTAAGCTATCTACCAGGCAGCTGCACTCTTTTCAGGAAAAGAGATAGAGCTGAAAGACAGTGTGGTCTTAAAAACTGCATTTCAGTTCAGCCTGTGCCCAAAGTATTGGTATTTAAATGCCCATGTGTTTTTTGAGGTCTGCTTTATTTAGGATAGAACTGCAAGGATGTAGGCCACATAGTGCCAGGTAACATTCATGGGTTTATTCATAGATGAAGTTTATAAATAATCACAGAATTGTTTAGATTGAAAAAGACCTGCAAGATCATCAGATCCAACCAGGGACACAGCACTGCCAAGTCCACCTCTAAACCATGTCTGTAACAAGTCCACCATGAAACCATGTTTGTAAGTGCCACATCTACGTGGTTTTTTAAATGCCTCCAGGGATGATGACCTCACTACTTCCCTGGGCAGCGTTTTCTAATGCTTGACCACTCTTTCCATGAAGAAATTTCTCCTAATACCTAATCTAAACCAATTCTGGCACCTTGAGGCCATTTCCTCTTTTCTTATCGCATATTACTTGGGAGAAGAGATTGACGCCCAACTTGCTGCAACTTCCAGTGGCTGTAGAGAGTGGTAAGATCTCCAATTCCCATGGCTCAGGTTCAGCAGCTGTGAACCAGCACCTGCCAGTCCTCTTCTACCAGGCAACTTCCCAGCCACTCATCCCCCAGCCTGTAGCACTGCATGGGGTTGTTGTGACCTAAGGGCAATACCCCACACTTGGCCTTGCTGCATCTCATACAATTGGCCTCTGCCCATTGTTCCACCCTGTCCAGATCCCTCTGCAGAACCTTCCTACTTTCCGCAGATCAACACTTCCACTCAAGATGGTGTTGTCTGCAAACTGACTGAAGATGCACTCCATCCCCTTTTCCAGATCATTGATAAAAATATTCACTCCAACACTGAGTCCTGGCAAACCCCACTTATGGCCAGCCACCAGCTGGATTTACTTCCATTTATCACTACTCCCTGGCCTTGGCCATCCAGACAGTTTTTTACACAGAAAAGAGTACACCTTTTCCAAAGAAAAAGAGTCCAAGCCATGAGTGCCCATGTTCTCTAGGAGAATGGTCTGGGAAAAGCTGTCAAAGTCTTTAGTATAGTCTGGGTAGACAACACCCTACAGCTTCTCCCTCATGCACTAAGTAGTTCACCTTGTCATAGAAGGAGAGCAGGTCAGTCAAACAGGATCTGCCTTTCATGAACACATGCTGGCTGGACCTGATCTCCTGGTTGTCCTGTACATACCGTGTGATGGCACTCAAGATGAGCTTCTCCGTGACCTTCCGCAGCACTAAGGTCGAACTGGTCTGTCATTCCCTGCATCCCTTCAGGCCTTTCTTGGAGATGGGCATCACATTTGCCAACTACCAGTAAACTGGGACCTCCCCAGTCAAACAAAACTTCTGGTAAATGACTGAAAGTGACTTGGTCAGCACTAAACATCAGTGCCCTTATATCAGTTTCTTATATCAGCAACCAGATTAAGTTCTACCTGGGCTTTAAACTTTCTAATTTTCTCCCTGCATAATTTCACAATATCCTCATAGTCCTCCTGAGTGACCTGCCCCTTCTTCCAAAGTTCATAAACTCTCCTTTTTTTTCCTGAGTTCCAGACAAAGCCCTCTGTTCAGCCAGGTCAGTGCTCTTCCTTGCTGGCTGATCTTTCAGCACATGGGGACGGCCTGCTCCTGCACTTTTAAGATTTCCTTCTTGAAGAATGTCCAGCTTTCCTGGATTGTTTTATTCTCCAGCACTGCCTCCCAAGGACTCTGTCAACTAGACTCCTAAACAGGCCAAAGTCTACTCTCTGTAAGTGGCAATTCTGCTGACCCTCTTCCTCATATCACCCACCAGTCGTTCTCTGTTTGCAAACACCAGATCCAGTAGGGCGCCTTCCCTAGCTGGCTTAGTCACCAGCTGTGTCAGGAAGTTATCTTCCACACACTTCAGGAACCTCCTAATGAAGTGGCCAGCTCTAATAAGAATTGAGAAATATGTTTATCTTTTGTTCATTTTTTAGTTGGCATCTGATATAAATATAGAAAAATAAATGCCACTGTTGACAAAAAGGAAGTGAAGAGGAAAGAGGCAAAAATAAAGAATTTTAAAATATTGCTTCAATCCTTCTGCAGATTATTGGGCATTTTGTCAGAGATCAATGAAATTTTATGACCCCCAATATTGGCTCAAAAAGCTTTGCAATGTCTGTAAGGCATTATGAAACGTGAAAGTTTTATGAAACACCAAACTCCCACAGCTTCCAGACACACTTAAATACTGGGGCATTGCGGTGGAAGTCAGAAGCCTCGGTAGGAAATGTGCAAGGAGATTTTGACAAAAAGCAGCACAGAACTGTGGGACCGTTCACTGGGTGATGGAAAAATGTGTGTCCCTCTCCTGCCTCTTCTGAAACAGCTGTCCTCTGTGAGAGAGGAAGGGATTTTTGGGTCCTAAACACTCCTAAACAGGGCTACGCAGAAGTAGCAAATTAAGCTCAGAAATGCATTATTCATGTATAGGTATGTATGCATTACAGAAATTGTCTCCTTCACTGAGCAAAGCTTTGTCTTGGAATTGATATGGATGCACACTTTCTGAATGTAGGCCACACAGCATCAGGTTATACTGCTTACAGCACCATCTCACTGTGCAAAGACACAAAAAAGAGCCAAGGTGTCACTGCTGAGAAGCAGTGTGCTAAATGCTGCTTAACTGAAACATAACCTGAAGGCCTGCAAAGAAAAACATTTCTGAGGCGTAAACGCCTTAAACATAGTTGGCACGCGTGCCCCAAACATAAAAATATCTGGGGTATGCACACCTGAAGTATACACAGCCTTACATTGACGCAGATGCTCTTTCTTCATATAAAAGTATCATGCAAGCTTCAAACTAAATGATGCAATGCATTTGAATATCTCAATAAACTTACGCTTTTAAAAGAGTACAGCTAGCCCATCTAGAAGCAGATGAACTCCCAGTATAATTAAAAGTTCAGAAAGATCACTATGATTCAATATGTTACATGTTTCTTGAATTTCACTGGCAAAGTACACTGCAAATTGGCCCAGAACTCATTATCAGTTTGGAAGCTGAAACTGTCATTCATTTTCTGCCAATCAAACAAGGAAACTTAGTTTGGTATGCTCCTAAGTTTTCTATCAACATAAATGAAATAGTTAATTTTTCAATATTTGTTGTTCATTATTCACTAAGGAAAATTATCTGTTTTATAATTTATCATTGATGTTCTATTTATGTACCGTGAGTGGTTGTCATAGTTTGTTTTTCATCTTTCAAAAATTAAAGATGAACTAGTTCTTTTGTTGTTATCCACAAATGAAAGAAATGGAAACTTGTTCTTCAAGTTCTAAATCTGTATGTTTGCACCAACAATATATTTCTCTCAAGAGAAGTCACCTTCATTGTGAACTTTGCCCAGTTACTGGTTTATTGGGCAATATATTAAATAGTGTATTTAGGGGAACACTACACAATTTACTGTTTGATCCAGAAAATTTGCATTATGTCGTTAATATATTTTCAATAGTGTTGCATATTCAACAGTTTTAAAATATTTTTATCAATGCTTCTCCAAAGTAGAAACAATGACTTATAGACAAATGCCTTTATTCCCAACTCAGTTTTTGTATTTGCTACTCCTTTTGACTTTTGAGTCTTGTCCTCACAACAGTTAGTTGTGAAAAAAGAATCCACCAGGTGTTCAAATTCGTGAACACAAACATATTTTGCAGTGTGTACAGAAAAAGCTGATGAATATTCTTACCACAAGCTCATGTCCATATGTTTAGACTCTCTCCAACCACAGTACTTCATGTATAGAAAGCTCAAGTTTGAGAATAGTCTCTTCTGTGGATGATATTGTAGTGCCTATTCAGGAGCACAAGCATACACAGCCAGAGAAATCTTCAGTGTCTTAAATTATAGACTGTCCACACAAAGCTGGCAGACATGACGCCAAAAGTGCAGGAGACCACGTCCTTTCTGACCAGCAGCCAAAGGAAGGGATACCCTGAGGACTTAAAAGGCACCATCTGCAGCTGTCATTAGGGAATAAAATCTTTCCTCTCATATTCAAAACAGATCATATAGAGTAGTTTGTCTAGAAATTGAACTTCTGCTTCCTAAAACTGTACTGAAGAAGAGTTTTGGGAAGATGAGCAAAGTTTTCAGATGCTTAAAAAACCCCTGCACGTACCTGAGTTCAGTGAAGAACAAAGATGCCAAGATCATCTGTGAACACATCTTCCAGTGACCTACTTTAAATGCATGCAAGTTCTAAATTGCATCATGCCTGTCTTATGTGTGGACGTTACTATCACTGAATCCCAAGGGTAAGGTCAGCTGTGTCCGCCATCATCATGCTTGCTACAGCCCAACAGTCTGATAACCTACAGTGTAGCAGGAGAATGCTCAGAAAGGAGACCCTGAGTGGATCCGTGTCTGAATTCCTGTATGAAAAATTACTGGGAGACTCCATGAAATAAGAAGCCAGCCCACATGCTTGCATGGCTCCCTGGTGTCTCAAATCACTTTTTTCATTGATGAGGTGTGAGACTGGGCAGTGATGGACAACCACTTGGGGCAACAAGTAGTATTTTGAGAATAGCACTGAGAGAATGATTTAAAAGTGTTTGACATTATATTTAAGTATGGTTGATAATTGGTGATAACAATTGGTGATAACCTTACCAACATGCCTCTTTTCTTTAAGCACTCAAGATGTATAGGAGTTAGGCATGTAAGTGACTTGTTTCAGGAAATACAGACAAAAGTGAATGTCTCAAGCAGAAAGTGAGTCGACCCCACAGGGAAAAACAATCTGTTAAGAACCCAAAACTCTTGGCAGGCAGCCCAGACCCATATCTTTTCTTAGATGAAATTCTTCACAATGTACAACTGAAGGGAATGTTAAAGGAAATGAAAAACCTGGATTGTGATACTAAAGCTTTTTATTTGAGTTCCCGACTAATTGCTTACAGACATTGTAGTAACAAGTCAGAGCATTTACCTGTGCTTCAGTAAACAGTACAAAAGACACAAGAATAGCATATTCATTAGTCTCTGGGGTAGTAAAATATTATTATCTTCAATTTCAGTGTGTACAGTATCATTTGCAAAACAGTTGTGTAGTACAGACACAAGAAAAATTTTGGAAGGTGTAGAATTCCTTCTTGAAAAATCACAGTATTAACTCCCTTAAGCTTAAGGAACTGGTTTAACTGGGTATGCAAAAACTATTTCACAACATGGATATTTAAAAAAATAAGTTTAGAAGCTCAAGGACATCAAATTCCATACCACAAGTGTCAAGTTTTAGAATGTCACAACACAAGTCCCAGAGTGAGCTCAGCACAAATTCTGTGAATGCACGAATATCACAATGATCTTTCCCATAAAAATAATTGGCAACAAATGCATCCTAGCAGGTCTCACAATCCCCACGCAACACAAGGCACTATTTGGATTGGAAGTATTGTGTAGTAACTGGGGCACACCCTGTGTATTTATCTGAGATTTCTACACTTACACAATAGATTTTTCTCTTCATAATTATTCAGTATTATTTACTTCAAGGGTGGCTTTTCCCTGCCTTTCAAACAGTTTTTGGTGGACTACATATTAATAATGTTCTGAAATATACAATCTCTTCCAAAGGGATGAAGTTACAATCTATAGTGAAATAGAGTTACAGACTGTATTCAGCCCCGATGGGCTGAACATGGATTCTCCTGTCCCATTTTACAGTTAAATAATGACAGGACTCCCTGCTAATGAGGTTTTAGAACTCTTTACTTTGTTCTCAAAATAGTTTGCATTCTACAGATTTTTAGTTTTGATGATTACGATAAGCTTTCTGTATTGAAAAATATATTTTCACAGTTAAGGGATTTTTTTTCATGTATGTAAATGAATCAGTGGTAGTAAATTCTACAGTTCAGTTTTGATAAATGTTGTCTGCAGTGGGTTTTAAACAACAGACAAAGAAGAAAATATCTTAAGCAATTTTTGTGTTGATTTTAACCTGCGTCATAACATCCAGTAACATCCAGTTCTATAAGTGAGAGGAACTGATGTACCTACTAACTCCTGTTTCGAAAACTCTGGAGATGAGAAGGGAGAGAGCAATTTAAGTTGCTCTTTTGCAAATATCTGCTACTCAGATACTCTCTTTTGTTTCAGTTGGAGCTTTATAATGTTTTTGTACTTATCCTTACAGCGACAAGTAAAGACAAATCATTGCTTCTGTTATATAAATGGGGAATTTAGACAAAGAGAGGGATAGAGGGATTTGTTCAAGGTCACTCGAGCACTCTAAAATAATGCTGGAAAATGAATTTTTCTAGTCCCAAGCTAACAAGTTATTAAATCACATTTCCTCTCGGTGTGGTATTCTACTCCAATTTGAATTTGTGGGGGTTGTAGACTACTTTTGCTGTTTGCAGCTGAAGGCATGCAGAAGGAAGGAAAGGAATGGAAGGAAGATGTTAACAATGAAAGAAAGGTCTTCTCTTACTGCTAGAGTGAAAAAATGTGGTATAAACAAGTTTCATTTCATAATACAGAGAAAGCAGAACTATCTCATGGCACAAAGTTTCTGTATGCAACAGAAAAGTATTAATGCCCATTCTCTCAAGGATACTACCAACATGTATCTGTTTACTACCTTGTAAGAGGCAAATTCCCTTTCAGCCTGACATTTGGTTATTAGTGTCAGTCTGTCAGTGATCCATGTTCAAAACAAGGAAGTAAGTTACGGCAAAGAGATAACATGATTTCTACCTAATAATGAGGTATTTAAACATAGCAGGGCACTTGAAAGCATGTGGGTGTAAATTCACTGAGAAGAGGGGGCAGACCAGTGTTCATTCCATACCTGTTCCCTCCCTTCACAGGAATGAGAAGCCACCACCAGGCTGACAATATACGGGCACAGTGATCCCAAAACCTAAACCCCTTTCTTCTTCAGAGAATCCAAAGCTTAATCAAAGGTCACACAAACTTTCCTTATGATACTTAGAGATGTATTTGCAACAAATATCTGGGAAGCTTCAGATTTGGGAGGAGGAGAAAAGATGTGCAGCCTTGTACATTAAATATTTGAATATGTTTGCCTTTCCTTTGTCCTCTTACCTTACATATGTCATTTGTTTTCTGACAATGTGAACTTTATTTGAGGTCTTGTCAAGCCCTGCCTGTGTTTTTACAGAGAGAGAACCATGTGGACACAGATGAGGCCTATGGATGCTTCTCAAGGGATTGAGAGGGAGACTGTTTCTCCTCTTTTCCTTAGAGGAGAAACTACACCCATATACTTCAGGTTTGGTTTAGTGATTTAGAGCTAACTTTTATATTTGAAGAATGAGAGAAAAAAAAAGGAAAGAAAAATAATTTAGTTCAGTTCTATGAATAACTGGGCACTTATAATTTAACAGCCCAGTTCTGATCCGAGTAAAACAGTAATTCCCTTGAAGTTGGTGAAATGGTGCTGGATTTACCTCAGGGCAGAATTTGGCCCCCCACTAGTGATCCAGCTATTAATAGCTTTGCATTGAGAAAAATCATTGAATAAAATAATTACCTGTCTTTTCAGTGGAACTGTTCTTTTTTTTTTTAATGTCCTACATAAAATCCTTAGACCAAAATTCAAAGCTATGTAGAATAAATTAATTAATTGGGGAATTAATTGGGCCATGTTGCCTTTTTTAAAACTAAGCTGTGTTTTAGTTATATTTTGTTATGTGCCCAAAGGCTCCTGGGCATGGATGGCCTATAAATACAAATGGATAACATATCATTAAGAATAAAGCTACCACAAAATAGTTTCTCTATTTTTTCCATACAGGTCTGAGAGCCATAACAGTGGAGCAGCAGTGAAGAAACAGCTGGGGCTGTGAGAAGATGCTATGGAGAAGATTGCTTTGCCAACAGAGATGACCATGTTTTAACTCATTGTTTTTTCCCTCCTCCTTCTCCTTCAGCCTCCTCCCCGGTCCTTCACTGACTTTTCATCTTTGTTCATGCTTGGCAGCGCAAGGTAGCTCCCATTTCCATCCTGCTTACATTCTCTCTGATGCCATTCCTGCAGGAGCTGATCTCAGGCAGCTCCTCCTTTCAGGTTCTTCTTCTGCTCTTGGGCCTGAAACCCTCCCTGTCTACTTTGTTTAACCTCAGCTCCACCACACATCCACAAGTGCTGTGTAGAGCAAAACCCTACAGACCTGCAAGCCCCATCTTTAGTTTTCATCCGTCCCTCTCTTTTTTCAGCTATGCGTTTTACTGTTTCTTCAGGCAGTATGAAAATATATCTTATGTTTAAAAAAAATACTTAAAAAGAATCTTTTGACTTTACCAATTCTTGATGTAAAAACCCACCTGGCATTTTGACAGCAAATGATTAAAAGCCTTTCTCAGTATTTTACAAGCAAATATGAATTTTAACAAGATAACTAAACTTACAGAAATGAAATATTCTATTGTTGTCTAATGCTAAACTAGCTGTCAAGTTTGAGACACTTGCAGTTAGTGTTAGGAATGATTAGAATGAAGATATGTTAAAAAGAAATACAGGCCAGGTTTTGCTCATGTGTTGCAGATATAAAATTCAGATTTATAGACTCTTCGGATGACACCAGCAATAAAGTGGTGATTTTGTTCTGGGGTTTTACATTCTGCTCCACAGATTAGTATATATCATGTGCCTACATTTGTGTTTTAAACATACCAGTTCTCAAAGTACTTTCAAGTTAAGGTGTGAGGGAACTTTGCTAAGAATGGGTTGTCAGCAATGCTGGAGTAATTAACTGAAAAAATTATTTTTTGCAAACTTACAAGAAGAGACAGTGAGATAAAAGAAAATAGGCTTGAAGTGCTAGTGGGGAGAGAGAGGCAGAGAGGTCAGGAACCCAAACAGCTTTCTGAGGAGGATGTGGGAAAGGAATGAAAGGGATGGACCACTGTTTAAAACTGCATGTGAAAGTAATAAAGCTAATGATTAAACGTAAGGACCTGGATGGACTGTCTGAGGTATGCTGAAATAGTAAGAGACAGGGAGACCTCTTTGCCTAAGCACAGGGAACAATGACAGAACATGCTTGAAATACCATTGATATTCTTCCCTCACAATTGCTCCCTTTTTATGTGCTTTGTAATCACTGTGAAGAATACTGGCATCCTATCTGTCAGTCAGGCCCATAGCCCCGATGTCACTGATGACTAAAGTATCATTAACCTTCCAGCAAAGCCTTCAACAAGTCTAGCAGTTTCTTGTTGCATGGTATCTCAGCACACTTATTTTCATTCTCACTCACTCGTTTAGCCAGGTGCACACTCCTGAGGAGTGGCTGAGGGAACTGGTGTTGTCTAATCTGGAGAAAAGAAGTCTCAGGGAAGACCTTATTGCTCTGCAGTTACCTGAAAGGGGGCTGTAGCAACATATGGATCAGTCTCTCCCCACAGGTAACAAATGACAGGGCAAGAGGACATGGCCTCAAGTTGTGCCAGGGGAAGCTCAGGCATTATATTAGGAAAAAATTCTTCACTGGAAGAGTGGTCAAGCATTGGAACAGATTATCCAGGGAAGTGGCAGAGTCCCCATCCCTTGGAGGTATTTAAAAGATGGGTAGATGTAGTATTAAATATAAATAAGTGGTGGACTTGGCAGTGCTGGGTTAATAGCTGGACACAGAGATCAACTGGACACAATGATCTTAGAGTTCTTTTCCAACCTAAACATTTCTATGATTCTATGCCAGAACCTACTTCTTGAACCTACCAGAAGACAGATTGTTCTCAGGATGCGTTAACTTTTCTGTAGTGCTGTTTTAGTATCACTTCTCTAATTTTGGTGCTGTCTTTTTGTCTTATGAATAGCACTGTCTCAATGCCTCTGAATAAAGAATGATGTGGACTGGAAGTGTACCTAGATTCATTAATATTAAAATGTTATTTTACAACAATCTGATTGAACTAAAGTTTGCAAACATATATTCAACAGTTACAACTCTAGATATGTTAGTTGTGATTGCTCTGAATGCACCTTTTTACAACGTGATATTTTGAATCATGTGTTTTCATATAAGTTTCATATTAAAATGCCAGTCTTGAACAATCTAAGAAGTTTGGGAATAACATTGCATTTCCCAAGTTGTGACACTAGTATGTGAGACAGCTTTGAATTTACTTACCCTTTTAAATAAGTTTTTCTGCACAGTCATATAAGCTTATTTTCTCAGCCAAGTTCAGCAACTGGACCAAATGAAAAGCTGTGAGTGAAACACTGTTCCGTGTGCACAGTATGGCAGAATCTCATCTACGAAGGTCAATGTGTTCTCTTTGTGAGCATGGAAAATCCACTGCTATATTTATGACCAAAAATATAAAAACACCTTCCTATATTAGAATTTCAGTTTTTCTTGTGTGGCAGTGGAATTCACATTCTGAAGATAGCAAAATGAAGAGATTGGGATGCTGAATGAGTGCACGGCTTAAATACACAGAAGCTGGAGGGGGGGAGATTTCACTCATATGGGCAAGTAAAACCTTAGCCAACTCCACCAACCATGTTCATGGACATGTATTCAAAGTACCTCTAAAAGTTAGGCTGAATTCACAAATCTGAGGTAAATTTGCAAATTTTACCCTAAGAAGAACTAGAATCATATATCTCTCTAGAGCACCCTACCCCAACATTACTTGTCTGGCTCTAACTTGAGAGCAACTAATACTATCCCATATCAAAGGAGGACAAAATGAAAGAGAAAAAAAAAGAAAAAGGAAGTCAAACATCTCAGTGCTCTTGTCTTTGCTGGAATGTGTACATCAGCCATTAACATGTATTTCTTTACAAAACCTGTGATTTTTTTCTGTTTGGGAAAGAGTAAGACCTGTGTAAGAGGAATGTGAGGCACTGTCTCAGACTCGGCTTAAATTCATAGTTGGCCTAATTTTAATTTATAAAATTCCTTTGAGAAACTAAAATTTAATATGACAAGGTGTGTATAATGTAACTATTATAAAGAAAATCAGACATTACTTTGGTATCCTGTAAGACAGGTTTTTGAATTAAGCAGAATGCACGCAATAAAAATGTAACCAAAATGATTTGCATAAGTAACTGAAAAAATCTGATTATAAGAAGGCAAAGTAGTTTAACACATGACCACATTCATAAGTATGAAATATTATAATTCTATTGTCTATTATTTCTGTGAAAAGTTAGCTCCTTCAGGAATGTCTTAATGAATAATAAAACTGACTTGATTTTCCCACTGCAGTCAACTTTGCTGTCAGGCTATTAATGATTCATAATGACTGTATGTTTCATAGTTTTATGCCAGATAAAAGCCATCCAACAGAAGCAAGTAGCCAGTGTCACTTCTGCAGCTGCTCTCTTGATATTGTCAGTAATATTGGTAAAAACAATCTCTAAAAATGGAGAACAGCTGAGTTACAGTGGGAAAATGGTTTTAAATCACCCAATAACATCAGTGCTGAATTCATATAAAATTCTTTATTACATTACCTCTGCTGTAGAAGAAAACACAGAGGATGAGATTGCATGCTGTTCATAAAAAATAGCATATTTCCCTATTCATATCATTTCATGTTCTTGTATATTTTATTTTCATAATGCAATGATTTGGATAACACAACTAGCCAATGCTTAAATGAGAATAAAATGTGTACTCTGAGAATAGCCGAGATGAATAACACTCAAATCAGTTCTGCACAAGATGATAAACACCCAGACTGCTCTGAAGCTGTAGGAGTTTATCTACTGTATATGTAAATGTTTTTCTTTTCTTTGAGGAAAGCCTTTGCAAGAACAATGTCCTTTAACAAAGGTCTAAAAACGCATGTGAAAACCAAACATAATAACACTGTTATTCTGCCACTTATTAACAGAACAACAGACCTTACAACAATTAGATATGAATATTGCAAAATGAATTTAATATTAAGCTGTCTTTGAAATGCCACTTTGCAGCAGGTTTTCAAATGCTTAAAGCACAGCAGGAGGCTAACTCCATCTTCAAATATTAAATCAAAACCTTTTTTTAACCTGATAAATCTTTCTGAAGGCAAGTTCTCCTATTCAAGAGAGAATTATTAAACTATCAGGCAAGGAAACTAAACCTTGCAGCCTATTCTTGGCACATGGTATGTACCCACAATGATTAAAAACAATAATGAAAAGGATTAATAACATCTTAGAATAGTGCCTGAGAACATTCTTAACCAAACACAGGGTATAAACTGCTAATAAGTCCAGTGAATTGGAAACAGCACATACCCAAACATAGTCTCACTTTCTCAGCTAGAAATCTCACGTTAAATACGAGTCAGTCAGAAATGTTCCTACAGCCAGTTACATGCCATTGAAAAGACCAAAGGTCTCTAGAAAATGGTAAATGCAAGGACATCTCACTGAAGAACACCATAGAGGAATCACAGAGACACATTCTGTGCTTGAATACCTGCTCCTAATAGCAGCAGGAACTGTATGCAGTCTTGATATATTTGGCCCATATTAGTGACAGAAACCACTTATTAAGCCATATAAAACAATACATCTCACAGAATTCTGTCCACTCCAATTTTTAATGTCCCAAGTGAAAAAGCTTCCCTTGGAAGATAGCCTAATAGTGACAATTGGCAAGAAATATACCTGGTTATTTTGCCTGCATTCATCTACTATTTTTCTCTTCAGCCTTAGCTCAGTTGTGCCAGGACTTGTATCAGACAATTCTTTTCCGGCCCTGACAGTTCCAGGGCATTTTCAGTGTGTTATGTTCTTCCTTTAAACACTGCTACGTAAGTTTTCACATTTAGCTTACTAATTCCCACCCCCACTGTAGTCCTGATAATGAGATATCCAGGAAGGAATGCAGTACCATGGATGGGATCACACAGAATGCTAGTGAAAAGGACTGCTCTCTTCATACTCTGTGGTGAGGTGCTTCATTCCAAAACAGATGGCATTTTTTTGCTATCGCTTCACATCACAGGTCAATTTCCCATTTAATAATGCTTTCTTGACTCCATATAAATCCTTTCTGTTTCTGTGTGGTATTGGTATTTCAGATTATTTTGTTTGTTAACTCACACCAGCTCAGCATGTAACTGACTTTACTGTTTCCTATCCTAATCTCTCTGGGATGCCTTTTATTGCTCTTTTATCTTTGTAATTAATCCTCTCATTGAATTTACACTATCTTCCAAATTATTAATGTAAAGCTTAGATAGAAGACTGAAGCTAAACACGACCAATATTCCTTAAGATGCTTCCCCATATGAGGAAAAAATGACATCAATTAGTTGTCACACACGTAATTTTCACGTCACTCATTCACATGATAATGGCCCTGGCTGAAAATATTTTTCATGGTGGTTTTTTTCGTATATGAAACCAAAATTTGTATGCATTTCATCTACTGTTCTCTTTTCTTTCCTTTGGGCTATTTCCACAGCACCACAATATTTCTCTGTGATTACTCTGCATGTGTGACCTCAAGCAACCGACCATTGTTGTTTCCAGATTAGGGAACAGGCAGGCACATGTCTTGGAGCAGGCTCTGGATTTGCCTCTCAGCTGGTATCTGCCTCCTCCCAAGCGAGATGGTGCCAACCAAGAGGTTTTTGTTTTGTTTCAGAGAAGTTTCTTGTGCAGGGAGGCACAATCTCAGCTGCACAGCTGTGCTTTTGGTGGCCACATCCTGGGAGACCCTGCTGTGGGGTTGTGTGAGGGCTTATCCATGTCTGCTTCAGATTTTAAGGTCACCTGCCTGATTTCAGGCTGGAGCAGAAAAGATGCTTCGACAGCCAACTGTGATCTCATCTGGAGAAACTGGAAATAACAGCAGCATGCTTTATATCCCAGGTCACACTGAATAAATACCGATACACAATTCAGCGCATTTTCACGTGATAGAGTTCTTTAGAGAGTAGGGGTCTAAGAGCACTCAGGATTCTAGAAGAGGTGCAATATGCTCAGGACTTATGGCTACACTTGAGGCTCATATACACTAATACAGACTCATGCAGTGCCTGTCCCCTAATAATATTTGGAATTTATATAATTCAGCAAGCTGCCTTCACTCCAGGAATATCTGCTGTATAGATATTGAATCCCTTCTGATTACAGTATTGTATGCTTATGAATTACAGAGGCTGGTAGGATGTATCCTTCCCTCAAGTATCCTCTACTTTCTCCATAAAGTTATTAGCATCTCTCATCATAATATCCTTTGCAAACCCTTTGCATTGTTTTCGAGATTCTCCGACTGATATAAACATACTGAGTGTGTTGTTTTCACCTCTTCTTTTTATGTTCTTATAAATGTCCTGGACAGTCTCTCAAGAGCTAAGCTTGCAGTTTTAAGTTCTTTGTCTCCTTTCGTGTGGTGATCTGCAGCAGGAGTTAATTCTAATTATTTTTTTTATTTATATATTAATTGCTAATAACTTTATGCACAAAATGCTGCTGTCACAGCAGTCTTCCAACCTGAAACTGTGGCATTGGCACTGTATTTTGACACATAATGTTACTCTCCAGCATCTTCTCTTTTCACCTCTCCACTTGAGGGAACACCTTAGATATTATTTCACTTACAACAATCACTCAAGTCAATTTCAGCTGTGCCCACCCTTTCAGAATTAATAAGTGCATTACTTTTGTCTTGTTTATTTTTTCCAACTATTTCTAAGCACTCAAATTCATTGATACTTTGCGTGTTTCCATGTATTTCCATTTTCCTCCACTCCACTGTGTGAGTGGACGCACTATGATTCCTTGTAAAAGTCAGATTTGATTTTGACTACCATGTAATTTCTTCCTACAATCAAACCAAGCAAAAGCAAATAAAAGAGCATTCTCAGAAACCCCAGATTTGGACAAGTTTATTTTTTACTTATTTGCTTAAATTAAAGCCTAAATAAAGCAAGCAAGTTTCTTACTCCTCCATAAATATTTTGTTGACCTTTTATAGTCTTTAAGGCTGATCTATCTTCTTACCAACTCCTAATATGGGAAGGAAATTATGCCATCGTTAGGATTTGTCTATTTTCAGACCTATTTTAGAATTCCTGAACTTGTTCTCAGTATATTCCATAAAGTAGAGTCAAGTGTGTCTGAGCCATTCTGGAAATTTCTTGGCATTATTCAGGAAACCCCTCACTCTTATTATAACATCATTAGATGGATATCTGGAGGTGGATGATGCTACCCTTTCCTGCCTGAACCCCAATTATTTTTCTATATTCTGAAGAGCCAACAAAAGGATTGAATATCTATTTTCTCTTCTAGTGTTTCTCTTTAAATTATTTTGGGGGTTCTATTGTCTAATAAGGTTGTCTCAACGCCATTGCTTTTTCAATGGCAAAATATCTACTGGAGTAAATAAGTTTTAAATGTTCTGTATGTGATCTCTTAATTTCCCTTTTCAGGGTCTCCCATCTTTTATCTCTTGACTCACTATCTGTCTTAATGACTTCTGGTCCTCATCATGCCATTTGCCTGGTTTGCCTGCCTTCATTCTGCAGCAACATTCTAAGCCTCTAAACCACTCTCTCAAAGGAAACCAAATAACAGATACAAGTGAGGTTGACATTCATGTAACTTAACTCATCAAAAAGTTAGACGTTTAGCCTAAGTGAACTGTCTTAACTTCCTCTGTTGTTCGCCCCGAGAAAATTGTGTTTCCAGTCCATGGTATAATCCATACAAGTTTCTAAACAAGATGGAATAAATCAGCTTCTAAGGAGATTCGGTCTCGACATGTCTAGTTCTTCCCATTACTCTTGAGAAAGAATGGATACTGACTATCTAGATGCCTCCCATGCAGACAGCTGAATTTAGAAGAGAAACTTTTATACTTCCCATGTTCCCTAAAATCTGAAATTCAGCCAAACCTACTGTATCAAGACACATACATGTTCTTTCATGCCTTTGAAATCAATTTTTGACAAAGGTTTTAAAAAAAGTACACAGTAGAGGTGCTACCTGCCAGATGAACATCAGCATTCATTAATTCACCTGTGGAGTTCTCATTATTTTCCTCACTTCTAACACCCACTGCCTGTCTCCTGGAAGTAGAACATCTGGCAAAAAAGTGGGAATGTTAAATCCAGAATAACACACTGGTGAACCAAACTAGTATGGGAATGGGGGTAATAAACATTTTGCTTTCTTTTTTTTTTTTTAATAAATCTCAGTTAGCATGTTTTGTGTAATTTGTGGTTGTGACCTGGAGCATGTGAACCCACAGTTCCTAAGGAGTTTAGTATTTGGTAACTGTTAGCTGTGGTGGATTTGACACAGGCACCAATGGTGGAATTTACCTGTCTGGGAGACATGAGTTACAGCATTTTGGAAGACAGACAGCTTAAAGCATAAATCTTCTGTATCCTGGATGACTGTTTTAACAGTCTGATTATCATATATACATGAGTAGCACCATAACACTTTTTAAAAAAATTAAAATAGTAATTCAACTGTCTGTAAGTGCTTTTCATAGCGTATAACTGTAACCATTTAGGAGCTGAAGACTACATGAATAGATTTGTATAAATGTCCTTTTACAGTTAATAGAAAAAAACATCCAAAACACAGTTCTCTGCAGATGTAGTACATGAAAAGTGAGATGAATCATCTTCCAAGGATTCTCTGTCCACCAAATATGGAAAAATCCAACTTTTAAATACTCAGAGTTAGAGGGAATAAACACCACACGGCAAAAAGCCCCCCCAACAAACAAAGAAGAACCTAGATGTCCAAACAGGACAGGTAGTTTTGTGCCTATTATTTGTTTCATGTACACACGCTTTTCAGGACTGTGAAAAGGCCCTTTAAACTAGAAGAAAGTTTTCACGTATCTTTCCCATGTTGTCTGTTGACTGCCCTGGAAATCCTCCTTCACAGTGGTTTTATCACAGGACTCTTCCAGCACAATCTCCACTAAGCCTCTGTTCCTGCCTAGGAGCAGACCCTGAAGCTTTAGGCCTTACAGAACCCGAGAGGAAATACACATAATGCAGGTGATGCTCCACATCAGCAAATGGAAAGGTTAAACAGTCATTAGGTAGCTAAGTAAAAGCTTGTGAATGTTTCAACAATACCACTCTATTCAAGTGGATCCTCTGTTCAGTCCAGTTCAGCTGCCAGCAACCACAAACCACATGAAGGGAGGAACCTGCAGTAATCAGGTATCACGTGAGGACCGCCACTGGGAAAGAAAGTCCTCACTTGCCATGATCACAAGCATTATTGAGGTTAGAGGCAAAAAGAACAACACCAATAACTGGCACAAATTCTCTCTTTTCTAGTGTATCTCCTTTGGATTACAGCTGCTCCAAACACTGTGCTGCTGGTGGAAAAATGCAGGTGCTTAAGAAAGGAGTGAACATCCACACAGACATCTGTTTGGTTGCGTCTCCTGGAAGATCCATATAAGCCACCTGGAACGCAGAGCCAAGCCTTGAGCAAACATTTCACTGAGGCAGCTAAGAGACATCTAGAGATTCAGTACATTGGACTGAGAAATATCCTTACTTCAGCAACATTTGTTTATAACTTAGGCATAATGTACGATGCAGCTTCTGAGCTGTGTGATTTATCCAAACATCTAAAAGAAAGACATAACATTGCCAGAAGCTTATTCTGGGGTGTCAAAGCAGATTCAGGTTTTTGCATCAATGGCTGACAATCCTGGCTCTTCCGCTGAACAGGCTGTCAGTGCTTTTCAGAACATGTTCTTAAAAAAAATAAATCTCTGCACCAGGGGAAATGTCTTAAAAGCAGTTACGGACAATTTTCACGGAGCCTCAAAAATAACATATATTGTAAAATGCTGTTCACAAGAGCATTGAAAATTAGCACTGCTCTGTATTGTGTTTCTTGAGAAAATCACGCAATGTGATTACCTACCTCTTGATAGGAGGTGTCAGCATCTGTGTTACGGCCAAATTCTAACCTGTATAATTACCTTCTGCTTATCTAAATTCCCCTCACAGTTTCAGCTGAATGAGAGCTATTGTTTCGCTTCACACCCTAAAATGCTGAGAAGTGCAGTGTTAGTGTACTTGTAACAAGAGGTGGCTGCATCTTGGTCATCGGTTTTGCGAGAATTTTCACTTGCAGAGAATAGTGGACGATTTATCACTGTAGAGAAACTTGATGTAGAATTTTTTCTAACACTGGAAGTGGGAGAACTTGTAGTTCATGGAAAGCACTACAAGGTAGAGAGCATAAAACTCTGGATGTCTCTCTAGGAAACAAGAGTTACATATATATATACACACATAAAATTAATAATTCATATAATATGAAATACATATGTCCTATATATCATATATTCTACATGCATTCAGGACAAAATCAAACTTATTCTTTTATAAAATCTTTTGCTTGAAGCAGGCTAAAAAGTAATAAGGAAACTTCTATGTTTTTTCACTCTATCAAAATTTACAGCTCATGTTTTCAAAACTTGCAAGGCCATTCAGAGTCTTCTGCTGCTATACAGTTGGCTAAATCAGAAATGAACAGATGAAACTGCTAAGATCTATGCTTTACCAGCAGTCATGTCAATTAGTTTTTTATATACCACTGGGCTTAATATGGAACTTTCTAAACTAAACAAGCATTTACTTTTATCAGCAAGAATGCCAAGGTTACTTATAGCTGTTTGTAGCCCTTCACCTTTTTTTTTTTTTTCTGAGAAGATACATTTTGCAGAAGCTTAATTTGCGGTAGTGACTTGAAGTAAGCATATGTAAATACAAATCCTTCAGATAAATAATAAATTTGATTTCTTAATGTTATCTTAAAAAGTGAGAGTGCAATGGAATCTGGTCAAAAACAACAAACAAACAAACTTGGTTTTGCAGTCATGTCATGTACCCTGGGCCAGGTCTTTTTTCTCCAGTCAGTCCAGTCTTCTGACATCTGGCAACAAATTTCCATTTACACATACCTTTGTACTTCATCCCATTTTCTTTCAGAATCAGAGCTTATTTTTCTGTTCAAGTTCAGAAAGGCCAGAAGCTATCAGATGAAAAAGATGTATGGGAAAAAAGGTCATCGATCATGGAAATAAAAATCCCTATGGAAAAAGAGACTTTAGAACCCAAAAATAGCCTTTGTTTTGGCATTTCAGAGCTTGACTTCAGTTTTAGCCACTGCTTTCATGTATTTTTGAACTATTGCCATGTTGAATGGAATCAGCTCTTTTTAATGAGTAAAACCAGCCTAGGTTTTCCTCGAAGGAAAGTAGCCGCACAAAGTTTTGGAAATTAAGTAGTTATCTAACATCTACCTTAATACATTTAACACAATGGCAGAAAAATCTCAGAATTATGAGGTTTAATCTGTGAAAGGATTGCTTCAAAGTTCAAAGCACATGCACTTTCCTCCTCACACAAGTTGTGGACACCACTGTTCTGGGACAGAATTAATGTTACGTGAACTTCATTTTGCCTAAATACATTACCCAAATCAAATTAAGTCAAGTCTCTAAAGAGAAATTTAAAACTTGACACATATTCCGCATTTGACTTCGTTACACAGTTGCGTTTGTTTGTAATTAAATGCTGACAGGACCATCTAATTTAAATGCAACGGACGAAAGTGCAAGTAGACACCAAAAATGCAAAAAGTGAGGGAAGAAAAAATTATTTAGGTACATTTAAAGATATTAATTTAGAAACAAACAAGCTACTATATGAAAGCCATTGCCCTATGACTCTCACAGAAACTAATAAACCTGTAATATTGTTTTGCAATCCTGTGTCACAGAGCAATCCCTTCCATTTTTTCCCAGAAAAGCCAACTTCAAGTGGTAGATTTGGTTTCCTGGTTGCACCTTCCTGAGACACCATAATAACGCAGCCATAGAGTAGAAGTTCTTATTTATTTGTAGCTTATTCTTAAAGGCTTATAGAGCAGAGATAAAGCCCAATGACTTCCCAATATATACACATGCTGAAATGGTTCAAAATGGACCAATTCAGATTCTTCCAGTATCACAGAATCATAGAATAGTTTGGGTTAGAAGGGACCTTAGGTCCCGTTCCAATTCTCCTGCCATAAGCAAGGTTGCTCCATCCAACTTGGCCTTGAACGTTTCCAGGGATGGGGCATCCACAACTTCTCTGGGCAATCTGTTCCAGTGCCTCGCCACCGTCACAGTAAAGAATTTCTTCATAATATCCATTACAAACCTAATCTCAGTTTAAAGCCATTCCCCCTTGTCCTGTCACTACATACCCCTGTAAACAGTCCCTCTCCAGTTCTTTTGTAGGCCTCCTTTAGGTACTGAAAGGCCTCAACTGGATTGGTTCAGTCTTCTTTTCTCCAAGCTGAATAGTCCAAATTTCCTCAGCCTTTCCTCATAGTAGAGCTGCTCCATCCATCTAAACATCTTGGTGGCCCTCCTGTGGACTCGCTCCAGCAAGTCCATGTCATTCCTGTGCTGGGGACCCCAGAGCTGGATGCAGCACTGCAGGTGGGGTCTCACCAGAGCAGAGCAGAGGGGCAGAATTCCCTCCCCGGCCCTGCTGCCCACACTGCTTCGGATGTAGCCCAGGATACAATTGGTTTTCTGGGCTGCAAGAGCAGTACAGAAGCTCTTCAGTGCATCCTCTGCCCCACACTGAATTTTGACAAAGGAGGGGTTTTCCTAAAATCCTTTAACAATAACAAAAATTGCCCACTAGAGGCCACGTTCCTAACTGGCCATTTGGTTAGGTTCCAGATCCTGATTTTTCCTTCATACACCTGACTGTGTGTGAATGTACAAAGCTAGTGATATTCCTGCTAGACCAAACCAGGCAAGTAATTTCATCTAAATTCAGTTCACAAGCTGTAACATATTTCTTTACTTTACTGGAAATATTAGAAGGATAAATTAATTTAAAATTTGTGAGATGCTGATTGTGAGAATGCACATCGATAAGTTCCAAAGAAAAAGCACTTAAATAAAGAATCTGTGTATATGAACAACTGCTGACCAGGGTTTCTTATACCACTCAAATATCACCCTAAGACAGAAAATAGAACCGGACTACAGGTAAGGAATTCTGTGTGCAAGATACCCTTTGCTATTCAGCAAAGCTCTTTGGCTCCTGTGAGTGCTCTCATTCCCATAGTCTCTGTAAGGTCACAGTGGTTTTACACAATTCTTAATGACAGTTTCCTAACCAAAGCAACCTCCTTAGTATCTCAGACTGATGGGTGGGTTGTGATTTAGTAGTTACGGGTTTCAGCAGCACCTAAGTCAAACACTGTTTATTGCTTACAGTTGCTTTTCTATTAAATGGAAAATTATACTCTCCCAAAAAGGCTTAAGTTACTGGCTTTATTTCAACATGGTACCGACTGACATATGCCAATTTACTTGTCATCATATTCAACATGCCAGTATTAACATTTTCCTAACTGATTCAGAATTTTAATCACAAAACAACTTTTAATAGCAGCTCCTTAGGGCTATGAACATGTTTTTATTACATGATAGGATAAAAAAAAAAAAGGAAAATCCATATTTATTCATTATCATATATATAATTTATGTTGGGTAAACTGGAAAATGCTTTCAAGAATCAACTAACATGAAAAGCATATTTGATAAACATGAATCCTTTTTATAATTTATATTCTGTTTTTCCATGTTTCTGCAATGTGTTCTGACTTTGTTATGATTTAAATATAAATATTTTTAAGCTAATAGTACAAAACTTTATCAAGTTTTTATCTCTAAAGAGACAAGAAGACATTTAAATACATAACCGGAAATGTTCAGAATTTTAGCTAAAAGCAAAGGGAATGGAAGTGGATATACCCTATTTCTGGGTTTCAAAACTGGAAAAGAGGGACTGTATGTGCACTCATTTATTAAGTTTCTAATCTGTCAGCCACACACTCAGTACATCAGCAAGTTGTTAAACTCCTAACTTTCAACTGATTTCAATTTAAGAACAACAGAAATTTAGAAGCCTCAATTTAATTTCTTTTTTAATATGGAAGCAATGCACAACAGGTTTTTAAACCCATGAAAAACATAAAAGCAAAGGAAGAATGAAAGCACTTGCAAAAAGCATATACACTTGCATATTATCATTCTTGTAAGTGCTTCACAATTTGTGGGAACTGAAGTCTTGATAGTTTGTTCAAACCAGGGAAGAGAATGAACACTTTCTTGAGTTTAGCAGTCCTTAGGAGCAGCATTAACCCACTTGGGCTTTATGTCAGGTTAGTGGAACACTCCAAAGCAGCCACTGCCAAACCCCCGGGATTGGCTGCTCGGTGCCACCTCACACCCAGCAGTGTGCAGCCAGCCAATGACCATGCAAAATATTAGCAAGGTCATAGTAGTGTAACACACGCCTATAACTCAGAGATTACAAAAGACATTAAAATTCTGATACCCCATTCATAAGGAAAAGATTGTAATGAGAGCAGAGAATGGCACAACATTAATTCATTGTGTGACAAAGAATATAATGAGAATGGGAAATAGTACAAACATAACTCATTCTTGTTACAGCTTTAAGATTGTAATGTCATGGTTCATATCACATACTTAGGAAGAAAGGTATGGTAGAAGAAGGGTTGCAATATTAAACATAGCTAATCTGAATGCAGCACACATTACTGTAAATGCAATACAATAAAAAATTTTGAAACATTACTTAGAAATGGTTTGCTGAAAGTGTTATAATTTCTTTGTACACTTTTGTTAACAATTTATTAATACTGTAGATATGAAGGGCTTCAGTGTGTGTGTGCAGTTATTAACGGAGCTGTCCTCAAAATCTTTCTACACTTGTATGCCTTTAAAAATCAATTATAATTAAAAATAAAAATATTGAGGACGGTATCTGTGTCTCTTGTGACACACATTACAGATCTGAGAAGACACAGGCAGTCATGTTTAGTCATTTTGTCTGATACAGTGGAAAGAAATAAAGCCATAAAACAAGTAATGCATTTACCTCCTGAAAATATTGAATAACTTTTGTTATTCCTCATCTACCACTCATTCAGTGATGTGCAATATCCTACGTAATGTAGAAGACTTTATTGAAACATTTAACTGATAAGACATTAAAAAATCTTTGTCCATCCATCTGAGAGTTTGACAAAGCCCAAAGCAACTTGTTTCATTCATTAGGCTCTATGCAAGATCACCAAATCAATGCATTTTGTTTTGATTTTAAAAGTAAAACATTATCTTTGTGGTTACTTCTGTTAAACAAAAAAAGGAGAAATGTTCTCAAAGACACTACTAAAACATTGAGACTCGGGGAGTGTTGCTCTGGAGATAGTCTTGTCCAACTCCCCAGCTCGGGCAGGATGACCTACAGCTGGTGGTTCAGGGTGTGCCTGTCACCTCTTCTCCCATGGCTGGGCACCACTGAAAAAAGCCCAGCTCTGTCCTTCTTGCCCCCTCCACTCAGGTATTTATGTACACTGGTAAGTTTCCCTCCCTGCTTTCTTTAGGCCTGTGCCGGTTTGACTAAAATCCAGCAATATATCCTCTGAGAGAAAACCAGGTTACAACCACCCTTCCCTTCACCAGGTTCGGGAAAAAAGGATATTTTCCTCGAAGGAAAGTGAAAGAGATAAAAACTATTTATTTAACACACACACAAGAAAAGGATAATAATGCTAAATAATGAAATCTCTCACTGTAGAGAGAAACCTGGGAAGATTTCAGAGTCCTTCTGTAGGTGTGGTCTCTCTCCTCCTCGGAGCTGGGTGAGGGCCCACCCCCTCGGGCATCGGGGAAAATTCTCCCGATGTGCTCTGATGTTGTTGAAACAGTCCAGAAGAGAAGAAGGGAAAAGAAAACCAAAGTCCCAGGAAACAAAGTTCAGCTTTCCGTCTCGCACCAGAGAGAGAGGAAAAGAGGAAAAAAAAACTGGCTGAAGAAGCAAGCAGGATGCTCCCCCCGTGCTACCGCAGCCAGAGCACGCAGAGGAGTGAATCTCCATGTCCTTGAGACACTGCTTTGAAAAGTTTGCTTGGTCCTTTTTTTTCTTCCCTCTCAAACTCCGTTTAAAGACACAGAAAAGGCACAAAATCAATTGTTTGGCATAAAGCCGTGATAGGGGATATACATGATGGAGTCACCCCAAGACAAGGCCAAACAGGCCCAGCTCTCTCAGCCCTTCCTCGTGGGAGAGATGGTCCAGCCCATCATCGTCTTCACGGCCCTTCACTGAACCCTCTCCAGTGCCTCTGTATCCCTAAACACAGCACCCCAGGTGTGACCTTGCCAGTGCTGAGTAGAGGTTACCAGTACCAAGTAGAAGAAACATCAAAAAGAATTTGCTCTTGAATAAAAAATAAAAAAATTTAAAAATACCCAAAAAACAAAAAACAAACAAACGAACAAACAAAAAACCCCCACTCAAAATACTTTACACTTGAATTTTAAGATTTTGAATGGGATCAGCTACATCATATGACCCACTTATGATATTTTTGGCAAATTTAGAGATATATATTCTGATACAAATAAAACCTAAGTTCTTTTTCTGTCTTCTAAAGTAAGAGGTAAGATATTTTAAAAATGGCAAAATTGTACTATGTGGATTAAACTTAGCATATTAATTTGTTCAAAAGACAATTTCTTCTTGAAAATCATGGCTCTATTTTTAGCAATTTGGTTAAAAAAAGGAAATGCTTTTATGTGGTTACTGCTTTTTCTAGTCTAGGTGGGTTTGTTTGATTCTGTATTTGTATAAATAAGTAAATTTCAAAAATTGGCAAATGAGTTTTTGTGGTGTTAGTTACATTTTAGTATCCACATTACTTCCAGGTACATTGTCAAAATGAGATAGGTGTAAAGACCATGAGCAGAGAAAAAAATGTGATTGTGTGAGGGATGTTATGACAGTTCTGTATGCATAATACATGCATCCCAGGAGGCAATTCTGCATCTGTTACATATATTTATGTATTTTTACTTGTAGTTTTGGAGATATCTAAGATTTATGGTGATAGATTCCATCCCCTTAAAGACAATAAAAGGAAAACATGCAACAAGGGTGCGATTTTGTTAGGGAGTGAAGTGAGCTGGGTGTGAAAGTTGTGCACCTGGTAGGCTCTGTGAAGGTTAAGGATTTTCTATTCCCAACACTTAGTAGCATTTCTGCAGTGGTTTTCAAAATACTTTCAAAACAAACCTCTAATATATTTGATCTATGTGCAGCTAAAGTATGTTTCTGTTCATTATAATGACTGAAAGAGGGTAAGAAAACAATTGCTAGATGTTAAAGACTAACACAGGAATGATGAAGACATTTTGTGAGTGAAAAGAAAAATCCTGAAGTCTCAGGGAATGAAGAAAGTGATGATAAATGAAGACAACAACACAAGGGTAAAAAGACAGAAAAGATAAAATGGCTAAAGAGACAGACAATTTTATACAACTAACTGTTTGAAGAAACAACTCACTGTGTTGTACTGTAATGACATTTCCTGACCATTGAATTTTCTATGAAGAGATAGATGAGCCTTCTACTGCCTTCCATTACACAGCAGGTATTTTTTAGTCTCTGTTATACAGGAGATTTCAAAAACCATCTTTTTAGAAAATTCCTAGGTACACTTGGGGGACAAAGGATAATATATATGCAGTTTAATTTTGACTATTTGAAACAGTGACTTTTGTCAGCCTTTTTTTAAGCATTAGAAGACGATCTACAGAAAGAAACAAATAGCAAGGTGTGCCTCAGGGCACAAACTAGAAAGAGGCTTCGACATTCAGATGTATGTAACTCTACAGTTGCCTTTTAGATGGTTTTGAAGCTTCTTTGAAGACATCTTATATCGGTCCCTCTCATCAGGTGAACACCAGGTGAACTCCTTGTCTTTCCTGGTATTTCAATTATTATACATAAAGTTAAGAAAAACCCCAAACCCAAAAATTTAAAAATAGGGAATGGAAGAAACTCTTAAAGTGAAAATATAAATCTGGCAATATCTCCTTGCAACTGCAATATTTCAAAGCCATTTTCATTTACATGAAGAGCAGAAGAAATGGAAATTCTTTATGGAAAATAAGACATTCCACAAAAGTTAGCAAAGAAGTTATTGCTACTAACTAGGTGATAAAAGCATATTTTCATATACTATCAATAAAAAACATCTCAGAACTCCTATTTCCCTTAGCTGAAATGAAGAAGTTAAAGAGTTACTAAATGGTACTCTGTAAACTAAATGAAGTATGTAAAAGAGATTTATATTAAAATATAGCATGAAACATCAGTAACGTTATAGTGAAATAAAAAATTACATTTACAAAGAATGTACCATGTGGTATTTATTGAGCTCCAGGAGTTTCAGAGTTGGACCTGTGTGAACCTCATGAGGTTCAATAAGGCCAAGTGCAAGATTCTCCACCTGGATCAGTGCAACCCCCAGTGCCAATACAGGCTGGGAGATAAAGGGAGAAGGGCTTGCAGACACTGGTGGATGAAAAGCTGGACATGAATCCAGAAAGCAAACTGCATCCTGAGCTGCATCAAAAGAAGCATGTCTAGTAGGCCAAGGGAGGTGATCCTGCCCTTCTGCTCCAGGCTCATGAGACCTCACCTGGAGTACTGCATCCAGCTCTGGGGTCCTCAACCTAAGGACCACATGGACTTCTTGAACTGGATCCAGAGAAGAGCCAAAAAAAAATTTTTAGAGGAGTGGAGCTCCTCTCCTATGAAGCCAGAGTGAGGGAGCTGGAGTTGTTCGGTCTGGAGAAGAGAAGGCTCCAGAACAACCTTGTTGCAGCCTTTTAATAGTCAGAGGGGGCCTATAAGAAAGATGGGGACAAATTTTTAGTAGGTCCTGTTGCAATAGGACAAGGGGAAATGCTTTTAAACTAAAAGAGGGTAGTTTTAGACTAAAGAAAAATAATTTTTTTGTTATGAAGGTGGTAGAACACTGAAACAGGCTGAGCCAGGAAATATTCAAGGTCAGGTTGGACAGAACAGTGAGAAACCTGATGAAATTGAAGATGTCCCTGTTCGTTGCAGGAAGGTTGTACTAGGTGACCTTTAAAGGCCGTCTCTAATCCAAAATATTCTATGACTCTATGATTATCAGTTAAAATTTCCTGTACCAATCTACCCTTAGTTTCTTTCAGAATTTAAATAACAAATAATATATAATATTGCAAATAAGAAAATGTTTGGAACTACAAAAAACAAAATACCAACATTAGAGAGCCAAAACACATTAGATACATCTGTGAGTCATAGACTAGTGTGCTATTTTGAGTTGAGATGGAAATTTACTTGCACTTTTTGCAAACTGCATGTCCTAGATATTGACATAAATCAAGTCTAGTGTCATTTTATACTTAATAAAGGATTTATGTTAATGCTTATTTTATCAAAACAGGTACATTCACAAATATTTGTGGTGAAAAGATGGGGGAGAAGGGTGGAAAGAGGGAGAAGCACATCTTTACAGGTACCTCTTAATGAAATTTCTGCCCTCCTCAAAAGCATAAGTTCTACTAAGATGCTTAGGCATGCTTCAGCAGAAGCCCTAGAAAGTCAGATACATCCACACAAAGTATTTTTGTGGCAATAAGAGTTTAGGTCAGCTCATGCTAACTGCACAATAGGGATAATAAGGGTTTGTAAATTTACAGCTTTTCTGTGCAGGTATTTTGTTTGTTGGTTTTGGTTTTGTTTGGTTTTTTGTTTGTTTTGTTTTGGTTTGGTTTGTTTTTATTTTTTTTTTTGTTTGGGCATACTACAAAAGAATAGCATTTTCTGAAGGTCCAACATATTTTATTGTAGGTGGGTGGAAAGACTACTTTTACCCATTATGGAAGCTCTATAAGCAAATTAAAGTTAATTTTGTTACTTTTCAAACTTTTATTTCTCCTGCATTTTTGCTAAATTGTTCCATTCAACGGTGGAAGATAAATTAATGTGTTGCAATTGAAGACAGCTATTTAAGTGGTTTAAACTGTATGCTTAATTGGCATGTTAAAAGTTAAAGAGTCAGAGTCAACTCCAGTACATAAAAATGCATAAGCACATAAACTATGGCACTCTATTCCAGGGCTCAGGAGGCATCACGCCATCCACTTCATTAATCAATGCCCCAGGTTTCAACACTTGATGATTTGCAGTCATCCTTTGCACATACTCAACTGTGAGAAGATACAGGTCTCCCTACAGTAGAGCAAACTTAGCACACAGATATCAAATTTGAGGCTAATTTAATAAGCCCTTTTGCTTATTTTACTGGTTGCATGGTTTCCTGTCCTCATCAAGAATGGGGATCCTACTTCTGATAAAGTTCAAGCCACAGTTGAGAAATGTAATTCTAATACTCAGAATAATTATATCTTTATTATAGTCAACAGTGTCAATTATGAAAGGCTCCTTATGAAGGAAGACACCTATTCTTTAGAAAATGCATTAACACTGCACCTGATTAGGAATCAGTGCTATGTTCAGGAGACAGCAAAGAGAAATTACTGTGGATTCCTGGGTTGAAATCTACTGGTGCCTCAGNTTGAACTGGATCCAGAGAAGAGCCAAAAAAAAATTTTTAGAGGAGTGGAGCTCCTCTCCTATGAAGCCAGAGTGAGGGAGCTGGAGTTGTTCGGTCTGGAGAAGAGAAGGCTCCAGAACAACCTTGTTGCAGCCTTTTAATAGTCAGAGGGGGCCTATAAGAAAGATGGGGACAAATTTTTAGTAGGTCCTGTTGCAATAGGACAAGGGGAAATGCTTTTAAACTAAAAGAGGGTAGTTTTAGACTAAAGAAAAATAATTTTTTTGTTATGAAGGTGGTAGAACACTGAAACAGGCTGAGCCAGGAAATATTCAAGGTCAGGTTGGACAGAACAGTGAGAAACCTGATGAAATTGAAGATGTCCCTGTTCGTTGCAGGAAGGTTGTACTAGGTGACCTTTAAAGGCCGTCTCTAATCCAAAATATTCTATGACTCTATGATTATCAGTTAAAATTTCCTGTACCAATCTACCCTTAGTTTCTTTCAGAATTTAAATAACAAATAATATATAATATTGCAAATAAGAAAATGTTTGGAACTACAAAAAACAAAATACCAACATTAGAGAGCCAAAACACATTAGATACATCTGTGAGTCATAGACTAGTGTGCTATTTTGAGTTGAGATGGAAATTTACTTGCACTTTTTGCAAACTGCATGTCCTAGATATTGACATAAATCAAGTCTAGTGTCATTTTATACTTAATAAAGGATTTATGTTAATGCTTATTTTATCAAAACAGGTACATTCACAAATATTTGTGGTGAAAAGATGGGGGAGAAGGGTGGAAAGAGGGAGAAGCACATCTTTACAGGTACCTCTTAATGAAATTTCTGCCCTCCTCAAAAGCATAAGTTCTACTAAGATGCTTAGGCATGCTTCAGCAGAAGCCCTAGAAAGTCAGATACATCCACACAAAGTATTTTTGTGGCAATAAGAGTTTAGGTCAGCTCATGCTAACTGCACAATAGGGATAATAAGGGTTTGTAAATTTACAGCTTTTCTGTGCAGGTATTTTGTTTGTTGGTTTTGGTTTTGTTTGGTTTTTTGTTTGTTTTGTTTTGGTTTGGTTTGTTTTTATTTTTTTTTTTGTTTGGGCATACTACAAAAGAATAGCATTTTCTGAAGGTCCAACATATTTTATTGTAGGTGGGTGGAAAGACTACTTTTACCCATTATGGAAGCTCTATAAGCAAATTAAAGTTAATTTTGTTACTTTTCAAACTTTTATTTCTCCTGCATTTTTGCTAAATTGTTCCATTCAACGGTGGAAGATAAATTAATGTGTTGCAATTGAAGACAGCTATTTAAGTGGTTTAAACTGTATGCTTAATTGGCATGTTAAAAGTTAAAGAGTCAGAGTCAACTCCAGTACATAAAAATGCATAAGCACATAAACTATGGCACTCTATTCCAGGGCTCAGGAGGCATCACGCCATCCACTTCATTAATCAATGCCCCAGGTTTCAACACTTGATGATTTGCAGTCATCCTTTGCACATACTCAACTGTGAGAAGATACAGGTCTCCCTACAGTAGAGCAAACTTAGCACACAGATATCAAATTTGAGGCTAATTTAATAAGCCCTTTTGCTTATTTTACTGGTTGCATGGTTTCCTGTCCTCATCAAGAATGGGGATCCTACTTCTGATAAAGTTCAAGCCACAGTTGAGAAATGTAATTCTAATACTCAGAATAATTATATCTTTATTATAGTCAACAGTGTCAATTATGAAAGGCTCCTTATGAAGGAAGACACCTATTCTTTAGAAAATGCATTAACACTGCACCTGATTAGGAATCAGTGCTATGTTCAGGAGACAGCAAAGAGAAATTACTGTGGATTCCTGGGTTGAAATCTACTGGTGCCTCAGGGGTGAAAGGCTGTCTGAAGGAAAAACTGAACAGCAATGGAGGGTTCTAGTAAGAAGAAAGAAAGAAAGCAGGGAAGAAGGGGAAGAAAAAGAAAAAAAGAGGTAGGAAGGGAGACAGAGAGAAAAAGGAAACTTTTCCACCTGTTCCTTTTAAATTCTCCCCAGGACATATAATCTTGTTCAACAAATGCTATTTTTTAATTAAAGGGCCATGAATCACTTCCAAACTCTTGTATTTATGTTTGTATCATCAAGTGTTCGGAATACTCTAAGGGGAAAGTAAAGAATTATTCCCCATCCTTGGTGTCCATGGCAAGATAAGAAGTGTAGCACACTATAGCCAGGATTAGGAGATCAGGACACTGTAGTGTGCTATGGGTAGTCAACAGGTGATCCATGGGACTGGATCCATGGGACAGGGATCCAGTTTCCAGTTCCAGTGCAAAACATCCTGCCATGGACTAGCTAACTTGGAAGTATGACACAGTCCAACCTTGAGCTAAGTATATGCCTTATTTACCTGCCTAAACAGTATCCTGATGATACTCTTTGTCCTCTTGTAGAAGCTGTACAGTTTTCTTTGCTGTTTAACTCCACTGTTGAGAGAGAGAATTGACTCGGAGGAATAGAGATGTTTGCTATGGCACAAGGCAGAAAAGGCTGAAATCTTTCATCTGGTCAGGAAGTGCCCTACCTACTGGATATATCTGTCCAAAAGGAAACATGATGCTTTTAAGTAAAAACTAGGTTACCATCAGTAATATGTGTTTGAGATTTCTGAAAGAGGTAACATCAGTCTAATCTAATAATTAGGCACTGAATCACTTGTTAGAATGTTTAACTATTTTATTTCATAAATATTTCACACAGAAATAGTCTTTAGAGCTTTAACAATTAGTCTTGATGCCCTGCTCTAGTCCAACAAAACCTATTTTCTTAAGAGCTTGGCATTACCCTCCTTGTGAGTGTATTTTTAAGCTGCCTTATCTTTCACCTGCACTGTGTGGGAAGGGTAATTCTGAATGCCTGGTCTCAGGGATCTGGAGGGAGCTATGTCCATACTTTGTGCACTGAGCACCAAGTAAAATGGACAGGTTTTTAGAGGTGAACTGCCACCAGAGCAAAGGTAGGGCTAGTTATTTGGCATTTGTAGCCCATGTGGCCTGTTGCTTTACATCTGATTGGCGAACATTGACCAGAGTTTGTAGACTACAAAGTGCATTGAAAGTGGCTAGCACTGCTGTAATTAGGAAAATACAAAGCATTGCACTATGCTCTGAGCTGTTACAGAGTGAATAGTCAGTCTGGCTAATATAAGCCCCAGAATCAGATGTCTTCTTAAAACCCATTACCATAGAATTCCCTTTAGAACAGTGGTTAGTTTCATCAATTCATGACTTTATGAGCTAGCCAATTAATATGAGTGATATCCTGACTTCCGCTCATAAAAACAATCTCTCTCTAATGCTAGTATAATTTGGAGACATAATACTCAAAGAAGTAACTTTCTGAACAGTGAGGATGGTACTCTATAAGAGTTCATATGCCATTATGCAAAACCTGGATCACCAAGGCAATGAAGTCTTTTTGAAGACATACACTGAATAGCACACACCAAAAGTATGTTAAGAAACACCTAAAGTACATACAAGAATTAGCGTCAGCTGAAATATTTGATGAATTATTTTCTCCAGACTCAATAAGAAAGTAATAACAGTGATCTCCAGTTTCTCTAGATGTTGCCATATTATTTTTATGCATGTTACAGAAGACCGTATTTGTTCCAAAGGCAGATACATTCACTGCAGTGAGAATCAGACCTATTTATTCCAAAAGTGAATATGATATTGAGTGAATCAAACCAACAAAGGTATAAAATTATAGTTATTTCAATTGAGGCCCTAGATACGATAGTCACAGATCTTTCAGAATGCATATTAATTATATTGCCATTGTTTTTCGTAGTTTCCAATTATATTGTGAGGGATCTCAAAGTGAGGCAGAGATCAAAGCTATTAGGACATCAATACCAATCAGCATTGCTGATTCTTTCTGTTTACTTGACCTTTAAAGTAAGTAAGACTTCCTTGGAAAAAGTAGAAATTCTCATATCACGAGGCAGGTTCAGTGGTTTTGGTTTTGTTGAATTTCTTCAAACTATTTATTTGATATAACTTAAAAGTAAGGACAATCACAGCCTGAAGTGATTTTTTTATTTTTCCTTTGTGGTTTTGGGGTTTTTTTCAAGTTTCCATTTGATTAAAAGTCATTGTACTTCCTTGAGATGAGAGCTTTATTTTTTTGATTTGGGAGATAATACCAACATTGACACTGGAACATAACTTGCGAGAGGGAAGTAAATATGATGGAAAGGAAATAAGCATCTGCTTCTTTAAAATATAATATATGTGCCATTGTGCCATAGACAGTCATTTTAAGAAAAACCATGAAAAATATCAGATATTTTTCACAACCTGATTATTTTAAACTTCTCACATATGGGTATACAGATGTCTTTAAATTTGTATATATGATGGCTTCAGCAAAAGCGGTGACAATATATGCCTAGACATTATTTGGAGTGTCTTTATCCTATCACCTCTAATAGGAATAGGACTTTTCACACTGATCCCCTGTCATTCTTCAATGGAAATTCTGATGACAGGACACCACATACCCAGCCTGAGTACCTCGGAGGCCTGAGGCCTGGGGAGGTGGTTAACACCCTTAGCCGTTTGTACGATTTCATACAATACGAGACAGTTGCATTGATCCAAACATGGAACAAAATATCTAGTTTGAGAGGTATTGCAGGATAGATAGGTAGCCATTACACTCCAGAGAGGTATTACACCCTGTCTTGTGGTGACTCCATCATGTATATCCCCTATCACAGCTTTATGCCAAACAATTGATTTTGTGCCTTTTCTGTGCCTTTAAACTGAGCTTGAGAGGGAAGAAAAAAAAAGGACCAAGCAAACTTTTCAAAGCAGTGTCTCAAGGACACGGAGATTACAGTCCTCTGCGTGCCCTGGCTGTGGTAGCACGGGGGGAGCATCCTGCTTGCTTCTTCAGCCAGTTTTTTTCTTTCCCCCCTCTCCGGTGTGAGACGGAAAGCTGAACTTTGTTTCCTAGGATTTTGGGTTTTTTTTCCCCTTCTTCTCTTCTGGACTGTTTCAACAACATCAGAGCACATCGGGAGAATTTTCCCCGAGGCCCGAGGGGGTGGGCCCTCACCCAGCTCCGAGGAGGAGACAGACCACACTTACAGAAAGACTCTGAAATCTTCCCAAGTTTCTCTCTACAGTGAGAGATTTCATTATTTAGCATTATTATCGTTTTGTTATGTGTTTGTTAAATAAATAGTTTTTAGCTTTTTCACTTTCCTTTGAGGAAAATTTCCTTTTTTTCCCGAACCTGGTGGGGGGAAGGGTGGTTGTAACCTGGTTTTCTCTCAAAAGATATATTGCTAGAATTTGGCCAAACTGGCACACACCCTTGGTCTTAAGGTCAGCCACTGAGATTGTAAAAGAAATGTATTTTAATGATTGCTTCCACCAGACTAAGGATCAGACCAGGAAACCTCTGGATCCTACATGTAGGGATCCAGCTATCTTCAAAATCCATCCTTCAATTAGAGATAGTTTTTAGACAAATTAATCCTGGACAATGTAACCCAAAGCCTTCTAAAATTCAATTTCTATGTGGTATATGTTCTGTAAAGCAGTATTTTCATCTGTGTCTTGACTAGAGAAGCAATTTCTCCATTAATATTATTCAACAAGCATATTTGAAAAGGCAGCTTGGATATACTTTCTGTATATATATTTCAATATACTTGCAGTATGGTTTCAAGTTCAGGCTTTGGTTATCTGTGGGTCCTAATTTTAGATTATAGAAGTCTGCTTAAGTTAGAATTCAAAATTAAGGACCTACTTTGGTTTGTACAGATATTTTATTATTTAAAAAAATTTTTTTGAAAGATATCTGAACAAATATCTGGCAAAAAAAAAAAAACCCTCCCAGGCTTCCTCACGTTAAAGTAAATGAAAGTGTGTGAGATAATTTCAATAACTTAATATTCCTTAAACAACTTTTCCAATTCGTTCTGCCACTTTTTTACTTTATATTTGGGTTTATTGTTCTGTCTCATCTAAGGTACTAGCCTGACATGCAATCAGTTATTGTCATTTCTGTGGGATTTTTCACACTGTGAAATTAAAGAATAAAGGGTATCAGAAATAAGTCATCAGCATATTTTAGCTTTCCTAAATGTCCATGGAATAGATTTACCTGAACTTATATAGCGTAAGTAGGTAACAGATGGATCAGTCTGTCCAAAAATATCTGTGGTCATTAGAGGTCAAAACATAGGAGAGAAAATCTATTTCAAGAAAGAGGCTATGAAGGTATGAGCTTCATCATAACCAAAAAAAGTACCATACAATAAATATCCTGCAGATGAAAAAAGCTATGGAACTATCAGCAAATGAGCTCATATGCACTTAATTTTCTATCTATACATCTCTGTATTAAGGGTGGAAACCCTTCTCCTGTTTTAGGGAATACCATCCTGAAAGAGGAATCCAAACATCTTCGTAATTTTGCCAGGACAGAGAGAGTTCAGATTCATAATTTCTGAAACAGAGATAGCAGGAAACAAAATATATAAGAATTCCAGCAAGTATTTTTTGTTTGCTTTGTCGGTTTGTTTTGAAAAATGGAAATCTGTGAGCAAATAAGGTTATCAAGGTCTAAATAATTCCTGCACTCAGCCACATCACTTGCAGCTTCTCGCGCAGCTGCGTATTATTTACATGCACACACAGATATGTTGTGTTATTATTTAATTTTATCACACATATCTAACGTGCATTGACAGGAGAGAGCTCAATTCTTGCACACAAAGCATGCGAAGTAATAGACTGATTTTCCCTCCTTCTTGGTGAGATTTTTCTCACATGAATGAATGTAGTGTTTACAGGGGTTACATAAGCACAGATATATATATTGACATCTTAAAAAATTAACACTTCTGTTTTTTCTCGTATCCGCAGGAAGTTACACCTTCCTGATTGTCGCTGCCCTACCAACTCATTTAATTTTCAGACCTATCTGATCTGGTCCATGTGGGAATCACCAGAGACATCACAGCAGCTTCCCAACCACTTGGGAATCTGCTTGCTTCTTTTTCTTATGCTAGTTCACTTTGTCCTCCAAGAATTCAAATGTCAATCATTTTTTGTTCAATTTCATGGGGTAGAATCACAAAAATGGCAACCAATCCAATTGCAAATTACTTGATGAATCTTCTTTGAAGAGTTGCCAATAATGCTAATCATCAAATGGTTGAATTCAGCTCTGTAGAAATGCATTTGTGAAGAACAGCAATCTCTGTGACTTTGACAAAGGAACTGCTGACTTGCCTCACTGTTTGTCTTTTGATGTGAAAGAGCAAATCGATTTATAGAGCTTTTGCTTGCAGATGTAGGATATGATTAGTATGCAGAAAGACCTTTCTACAGTGTCATTTGTTTATTTAGCTGTCTCTGCACTCAACCCTGATTGTGTATACTTAATTAATGTATACAAAGCTAAAAGAAATAAAATCCTGGAACCATGATCATAGAATACTGTACTACATGTCATTCGTCACTGTGAAAATGCTATTTATATTTTATTGGCTACAAGGAAGGGAAATGCATACATTTAAAAAACTGTTTCAAAAAGTCCTTATGTTTGCCAAAAGCAGCCAGTTATATTTACACCAAAAAAGTGTCAATGAAAGCGTTTCAATTTAAGTAGGAGGTTCTTTTTTTCCCAGTGTTTAAATTTTTATTCCAGACAGTTGTTGAGTCTTTATAAAAAGGTACCTCTGATGCCTTCCTGAGGTCAAAGTACTCTGTAAAACATCCTAAGAGACCTGAATCATCCCATTCTTCAAGGCTTTCTGGTTCTGTTGTTTGGAAATTTTAGCTGAGAAAGAGTTTAAAGAGGAAAGGAGAGACACTAGAGACCTTCATGTCAATAATGAATGATCAATAGAAGTCACACACTAGAAAATTGACATTCAGTCAGCAATTCTGTGTTATTCATGCACATTTTACATTGTCTGTTCAGGTTTGTGGTGGGGAAAGTAGATACAGAAAGGCAAAAAAAATTTAGAAATCATCAGAATACCAAATAATGGAATCCAGAGTGACATCTAGTGACACGCTGTATAAGAAGCAAGAACATTTAATTACTAAAATATACTGATTTTACTAGTCATCTTAATTACAGTGTTCCAGAGAAATTCCCTAAAAAATATAACAGAAGTTTCTTAAAATATGCATTCCATAAGCATATGAGGCCATTCACAATTCAAATTACTGAAGTGTTTGCTTTTGTCTGTAGTAAGAAGCAAATAACGTTGAAGCAAATTTTCTACAGAAACATTTTAGAAGTTTATTAATACTGATTCCATAATTAGTTTATCAGTATGGATTCACCTTATAAATAGCTTCATGAACTCATCTGCAAGACCTTAAACTCTTATGTTCTTCAGCCATGAGCCCTGACTCAAAATAATAAGCTAATTAATCTAGCCAGGCTTCTGTACCATATTTTTCAAGATGGCAGATTACTATCTACATAAGCAAATTGTGTTTGACCTCCTGTTTTAAACTTTTTCACGGTATAAACTGCAGAATTCTGGTCACTGAAAATGCTGTAAGGAAGGAGATTGCTGTTAGAAAGTTGAAATCCAGAATACCCTGTTCTCAACTCAGTGTCCATCAAATACTTACACAGATGACAATGCCCTTAATTTGTATGTCACGAATAAGCAAGAGAAATTCATGTCATTGAAAGAATGAGATGATCTTCAAAGATTGTGGAATAATGAAATATTGCAAGGAATCATATAGAATTCTGCAGGTATATCTCTTAAATGATATAGAAATACCTTTGAAAATCACTTGCAAATTATGTTAATGATACTACACTTCTGTAAATAAGAAAGTGAAGAAATCACTTCATGGACTAAAATAATTTTGTGGGTTGTAATGGATGAATATAGAAGTTACTTTAATCAAGTTTGCTCCTTTAAATCATATCTTTGTTCATTTTTCAACTTCAATATATAAGAAATGTTTGTCATTTTCATATTTTCACTAAAATCATTACAGCACAGAGAGGAGGCGAGAGAAAAGATATCACATATTAGACTGATTAAGCTTCCATGTCAGTAACTTTAAATCAACAAATCAATTAATGTGAGAGAGGAAAAAAAACCACTTAAAATATTTGGACAAAATAAGTCTGTATCTGGGACTACCTTCTTTCTAGATAAGGAAGCAGGGTAAATTATGTTACAAGTATATTGCATTTATTGCTTAACAGTCACATGATGGAGATATCTTAGATTTTAAAATTAGTTGATTGTATAGAGACCTCCATCACTATACACACTAGATTTCATTGTTTTGCTGTGGGTTTTCTCCTTCTTGTCCTACACACTTGGACTTTTAAAACCTCCTTTTGGAGACAGTTACCACTTTACTCAGGTGTTCATCACAACAATTCACTTGAAAATCTAGAAGGTGCAAGAACACCTCTAGGTTGCATTTTCCTGCAAATGCTCAATTCTAAAAATAACAAGCCTCAGACACTAATTTCAAAGGGCAAAACACTTAGTGATAGTTTTAATTTCACTGTACAGTGTACCAGTCTCTTTTTTTTTTTTTTGCTTTTAGAAATCCAGGATTATTGAGAGTATCAAAGTCTTCGGTGTCCTCCCCCTTCCTTATGCTCTTCTAGAGAAGTGTAGAATGTGATATACTGGCCGGGTAAACTGAATTCAGCTGGTTTTTTTCATTGACATAGAAGAAAGTAGATTATGCATACAATGGATTTTTACTTTTTTGTCTTCATTCCACAGAACCCTCCGTTCTGTGCGTATATCCAGTAATTTTCATTCTTCTATCCCTTGAAAATCCTTGTCCCCATACTCTACACAGCAGTTTCTCTTAATTTCTTCTCCCTACCTTTTCCCTGCCTTCCTCACGCTTAAAATCCCTTCCAAAATTCCTCTTCCATATCCTCACTACTGAGAACAGTTTATCTTTAACATTAGCAGAAACAAACCAAATAACCAACCAACAAACTAGACAAGCATGCCTCAAAAACTCAAATAATAACCCTCAAAAGAGTACATCTCTTTTAACAATCCCTTATTGCTTTCAGTGCTATGACATCAGATTATAATTTACTACCCTTCAATATTTTTTTCCCGACAAGCTTAGGGAAAAGCTGTCTTCCTTCACAGCCATAAAGATGAGAAGAATACAATTCTATCAAGAAACAAGGCAAAAAATGTTCTTTTCAGAAATCAATATATTAATTAAAAAAA
The DNA here is from genome assembly GCA_013398055.1 of Ifrita kowaldi. NCBI lineage: Eukaryota > Metazoa > Chordata > Aves > Passeriformes > Cinclosomatidae > Ifrita > Ifrita kowaldi. Next base: position 165,790 of record VZRS01002010.1, read on the forward strand.
ATTTAGAAAACATGTTTTTTAGTTGAACTTCTCCTATGGTTTCAGCAAAACCATTTTGACTTTATCTACACAAATGAAAACAGCTGCAGCTCTATTCTTAGTGCACACCACCTTGGTTGTAACCTTCTTAACACATAAAATCTTTCACTTCCAGACTGAGAAGTGGGAAAGTTGTCAAACATACAGAAACATAGCAATAGTAGCTACTACTTTCCATTTGAAAGCCCTGAATTGTTGGGTGCTACACATCACTTAAACCCTTATTTTCTTTTTCTTTCCCCGACATGCTCCGAACTCTCCTCCATCCTCTTTGCTCCTTTTCCATTTCCATCATCTCCCCTGCATTTCATTACATTTAAGGGAAATTCCTCCAGTTTTGTCCCAGCTAGCTGGTCTCTTCCTCTTGCTGTGATCAGCACTCATATAAAAAAAGGTAGTTCTAGCACAAAACAAGACAGACAAGTGCAACACAAAACTTGAGCTCCAGTGCGCATATGATAGCAGTCACAGTGACAACTGGATTGCCCCATGAAATCCAAGACCCTCAGAAGTTGTTCCTTTAAGTAAATAGAGTTAGTTCAAATATGTCATGCCTTGCACTTTCTCTGAAGCTGCTGGTGCATTATTTTCCTAGGAATGATGATCTAATTAAATAGATTTTGGCATAGACTCACAGAATCTGCGCTTATTTCATTCACTCAAATTCTTTCATAACTGCAGGAGAAAAGCTATTTCTCAATACTTCTTCAGTGCATAATGAACATTAAACAGAAAATACCAGCTCAGTGCACCTTTATTATTTTTTAGATGTTGAAAAGGTGTAGACTAAGACAAGAATTTATTAATGGATTTGGGTGCCTAATGACCCTAGGCTTCTTTCAAAAACACAAGCCAGGAGAGGGATGTTCTCAGCATGTTTGTGCAACAATCTGATGGAATCACTTCTTATATTTTAATCGTAGTCTTCAGGTTAATGACTGGCACAAGTCTGTAGATTTCCTGGACTGGTTTTCTAGTTCTCATTTTGGTATCATTACTATTAATGTTCCCTTGAGTTTCCTTATTCTCATTAATGTTGATAATCTCTCTCTGATCTCAGAAGTTTTTATGTCTTGATTCATTCTTCACCCACAATGCTATAAAACTTTCAAGAAAAGCTTGATTAACTAATTGCATGACAGAAAGGGGAACCACAATCTCTTTCTCTGACCCCAATTTTAACCAAAGTGATCGCTGCTTTCCTTCTCTGTTTTGTGTGTATGGGCATGCATGTTAAATTTGTTGTGAGAATGTCTACCCAACTGAGATGGAAAAATGTCATGTCTGAGACTGCTGAAAAATATTGGGAAAAAAATGTGGAAAGCAAACAAATAAAACCCCTCAAACTTCACTGGTTTGCAAAAGCAGAAGACTCTTTTAAGCATTGTGCTCTAGCAAAAAACTTACTCTACCTTGCCCCTTTGATATCTCTTCTTTGATCCTTCCTCAGTCCTTTTAACAAAGGGGCGGGGCAAATAATAAGAACTTTAGATAAACTAGTGCCCATTTTGAATCATTGTCCAAATTATCAAACACTGGATACAGACAGACAATATAATTACAAGTATCTTCCTTTTGCACACACTGAGGATAAACAATTTAAAAGAAACCAGCATGCAAACACAATCATGCAAATGCAAACATTAAGGGAGCATTCAGGTCAGGGTTCTAGTTTAAACTATGTTTAAATTGGAGAGGGGAGAGAGTGGTGGACACATTACTATTCCAGCAAAAAAAAGATAATGTAAGTCACACAGCACTTACACTGCTGCTCTTCTAGAGCTGCAAAGGCAGGAGTTGCTTTATAACCAGAGACTTGCAGAACATCTTCTGTCTTTTATCTTGTTTTTTGATCTCATAATTTTGAAAATCGAGTTAGAAATCTTCTGTCTGATCCTGCTATTAATGCTTCACAATACTAATCTTTGACTTCAACCAAAATAAATACTAGATTTAATATTCTGAAATTAAATATAATTAAAGAAACTCAGTAAATAGGCCTGTGTTGGAAAACATAGCCGAACAAAAAGACTGCTGAAGTTTATAAATCCACTGCTGCAAAAGCAGTGCATATGATTGCAAAGCCAGGCTCACCTGCTGCTGTTTCCAGTGCCCTGTGAGCACCCTGAGTGTGGTGCTTTGGAGGCTGCCTTTGGGAGCTGTAATAAGGACTGTACTGCAGGAACCAAGTGTGGCAGCATTTACAGCCCCTTAAGGACATGATTTTGTACTCTCCCTGACACAGCCATAAAAGAACAGTTCTTCTGACAGAACATCTTAGGGAAACTTTCAGTTCAGATGGTGTTTCATATAACAAAATGGAGACTTTTGGGGTTTTGAATAGACAAGGAAAAGATTAGAAAGGAACTGTATTAGATAGGAAATAAAACTACACAGCTTCTAATTTTCCTTCTCATATCACGGTCAGAGACATCCAATAATCTGCATGCAAGAGTCTTTGGGTTCATCTTCTCCCAGAGGCCCTTGGATCTTGGCACTGATCTTTTCCCCAGCACAGGTTTGACTCAGCCTTTTCATCCTTGACTAGAAAAGAACTGGTATCTTCTTTGCATACCCAGTCCATATTTTTTCAAAAGCAAGACCAAGAAAAAAATAGAGCAATGGAAAATTACATGTCTGACAGAGAATTTCTACCAAGCAGATAAATGCTTCCATGGAGTTACCTGACTTCTGACATCCATATGGAGATACTGGATGAAATTTACCATCTTGCATGCCAATGAGAAGAATAGTTTTTAATGCAATATCTGATTATCCTGCTAATGGTCCATTTTCATTTGACCATTTTATTGCACAAATGATAAAATAAAATTACGTAGTACTGTATTTAAGTGGAAGACAAGCCATGTGGATTCTAAATCTGTAATCTTATATAGAAAGATTGACAGAATAGGTGACTCGTATAGGACACTTTCAAAGGAACAGATTCCAAATATAGAATTTTTTCTTTTAAAGATACTAAACACAAACAAATTTAAGACAGAAAAAAGCACTTTAAAAATCAGTTCAAACACAATTGTTAAATATAGAAATTTTTCTTTTCCCCCATCCTATAAAAGTAATTCCAATTTGGGGATTTTAAGGGGAGATCTTATTAAGATATATCTGAAAACCTTTCCAGTACTCCCACAGATGCCACAGGATATTGTATGCCCCAAATGCAAGACAAGGATGATAACTTCAGAAAAACATTGCGTAGTATAATGGTGCCCTCACTCCTTAGCCTACATTATAATTCATTTCTACTTCTAAATGTATATAATTACATTTTAAGATGTTCCTTAGACAAAGCCTCATGTAATTGCTATGATCCTGCTTAATAATGAATGCTTTGAGAAACAAAACAACAGATCCAAATAAAATATCCCTCCTTAAAAAGTAAGTCAGAGGCTATCCACATGGAAGACTGAAAAATAATCAGGTTTTGCATTCCATCCTTTCAACAATACAACTGCACTTTCAAATATGCTTTGTTGTTTTCTTTTAATTCACAAAAATTAATCTTATAGATGTAGATGCCAGATTTGCATTAATTAAAACTCCACTGTAGAAGCCAGGCTTAATTGCAATCAAATTTGCTTAATTATGCATGGCGAGAGATTCCCAATTGAGAAAGGTTTTAGTAAGGATTTTTGTTTTTTATACTGACAAAATAAATTGAAATTGTCATTTTTTGTGTTTTATGTAACACTTGTAAATAATTTGTGGAGCACCTTAAGTCTTCTATGTAAAGCAATGTTATTGCTTAAGTAATTATAACAATCTGCATTTTTCATTGTTAATTGTGGGTGTCAGCCTCATTAATTTTAATTTACAGCCTGTAATGAAATTAAGAAAATTTTGTGCTGATCTGCTGAAACTTGTCTTACAGAAAGTTACTTAATAAAATTGAAGTTCAGAAAAGTAAGGAATTTGTTCATACATTGTCAAGACAAGTAACAAATGTTCATTTTTCTCAGAAGTTTTGCTTCTAATTTTAAATCAATATGTAGTAAAGCAATTTGTGTCAGAAAGTTTGAGAAAGTTCAATCTGCAAATTTTTCACTTCAAAGAGTAATTACATAGAATGTACACATAATATGCAGTTTTATTTATAACAGATAATATGTCACTGCACTGAAAAAATTTGTTGTAACTCTATTCTATTGTTCGTGTCACAGGACCAATTTTCTTTCCTTTGCAAAAACATTGGGGTTTTTTTCTGCACATTTCTGAAACTTCCATAAACCATAATATTCCTAAAATGGAACATAATAACCTAGTCAAAAGCCTATGTTCACACTGTCTATGGCTGCCTTACTTCGAGTTTCTTTTTAACATACTCTCTTCTGCTTTTCAAACTTCATCCCTTCAAAACTATATCCTCCCCTTCCTCTGTTCTGCTGAGCTTGCATCAGCCCCAGCCATGCAAGAAAACAGAAAGATACGGCTTAATTACTCTGCAACTTTATTAATTTAATTTATCTGGGGACTATCCAGCAGCAGTTTCTATAATACAGGTAATAAATTTTTCATTAATTATTTTCACTTATAGGAGGGCTGCCATTAGCTTTCATTCCCTCTGGCAGCAGGTCCTTGGCCCTCTGTGTGTGATCCACCACCATCGTTAAATGATGGATAGGAAGGATGGCTTCTCATCTTGTCACACTAGACTTTGAGAGCCCTGCTTCCAGTACCCACCTCCTTTTGAGGAAGGTTTTGGATTTTGCCCTTTTCTAATGCAGGTTTTCTGAGGAAGCAGATCTTCTAGGAGTATTTGAGCTGGACTTTACTTGGAGAGGCAGATGGCAGGAGCAGTGGGCTAGACAGTCAGAGCTATATCCCCTTCACAGATTAACAAGGTCAGTTAGTTGACCTGAGGTCCCTTGACCTGCCAAGTTATCCACAGAACTTTCATCCATCTGAATGATTGACTCCCAAAACCTGTGAAGGAAGGTGATGCTTAACAGAGTTACAACTCTTTTTCCTGGTCTGCTAAAACAAGCAAGGATCAAATTTTTACACTATATATCTCATCTCAGAAATTCCACTTTGCTCATTTAATATTCCCCGTGCTATTTCTTTTTTGGTTTTTTTGTGTTTTTTGGTTTTTTTTGTTTTTGTTTTTACTGGAAACTGTCTCATTTTTACTGAATTTACTTGTGTTGCTTTCTTAATTGGTGTTGAGAAACATTTATTGTTATGATACTGCACACACTTGCACGATGCTTTGGATGGAAAAGCATCATATGATACCATGAAATTAAATGCAAAACGTTTGAAGGAACATGAATGGCAGCAGGCAAGTTCTGGGGAAAGGTTGTTATTTTTCTAGTATACAAAGACATTTCTCAAATAGATAACACATATAATAAATGCATAAAAGTACAAAAATTACAATATACAATATTCCTTATATATAATATTAGATAAGGTATAAAATAAATTAAATATAAAGCTTTTTAATATTTACCTGCCTTTTATAATTTCAATCTGAACAAGTGGAAGCTAACAGGATGGAGGAAGCAATAATAAACCCATGACTGTGAAGATGTGAGAACTCCTGAGCTTTGTTCTGCTCTTTGCTGTTACTTTTTCTATACATAGCTCGCTACTTTAACTAGACATGAAAATGGAAAGTATAGTCTTCTAAAAGAGATAGTCCCAGAACATTCTGCATGATCTAGCATATGCTTGACCCACCACAGCAGTACAGGTGAGATATAAAAACACTGAAGCATATAACTATTTTAATATATCAGAGATAAAATATTTTAAAATTTCTGAGGTGATACTTCCTCACAGAAAATGGAGGGGGGGGCATGGGGGATGGGGGTGTGCTTGGTTTTTTCTCTTATTTTTTTTCCTATTACCCTGTAATGAAACCATTTTCAATGTGCTTTTCAATATGAGCTAAAAATATATAGCAAAGTCTTCCCAAGCTCTGCCAGAGATGATAGATGAAGTCCAAAGCAGATTGCCACTCCTATGTTTGAACTAAGATTCGGTGTTCATAACAATTGATGGTCTTTTAGTGTGCAATAAAACTGAGAACGAAATTGATCTGGTGTGTTATAAAAATGTACAGAACTAAAACTAAGCAGTAATAATCTAGGCTTCTAATATCAAGCACCTAAGCACTTTTTCCTTTTTAGATAGATAGCAGCTGCTACTTATGAATTTCAGTGGTCTCCTCAATTTTGACACTGCTTCTGAGGGCTGTGTACAGAGCCATGCCAATAGCAAATGAGTTCCAAACTACATGCAACTCTAATTTCAGTGCTACTTATGACCTTTCATATCATCTTCTGATAATAAAAGTTACTTCTGAGAGCAAGAGTAACAGTGAAATACAAAATAAGCTGGGCTCTTTAAAAGACTGAAAAATATTACATGTTCTAAGGATATCTACAGATCTAAGTCTTCTGATCATGAATGTCTGCTTCTCCCTGGTGTTCTAGTGAGCTGCCAAGATGTAGAGATAAGGTCTGCTAGGAAAGGTATGGTAACAACAGTAAAAACAAACCACATTTTTTAAATGATGGGGCATTTAATATGACATAGTATATAATTTTAAATTTTAAAGCCAGTGTGGGTACAGGGTCAAGGGCCAATGAGGATGGTCACTAGCAGCTTCTGAGCTGGTTGTACTGGGCCCTCCCACAGGCACCACCTCAACCTTCCATTTTTGCCTTCCTCCCAGTGGCAGCAGTTTTACTTTGGGAATCAGTATTTAATGTTTTTTCTCCTTTGTGGCTTTCCACCCTATCACTGTCCTTTCTTCATTATCCCCTACCCCTTTGTTTCCCTGAGCAAGACCAGAACAGGTTCAGCTGCTCCTTTCTGACACAGCCGGATTCCATTTTGCCTTCCTGCTTGTGACACATCTTGTCAGCTCTGCACAGACAGGATGTATTTAATCTCTTACAAAACTGATAATCTCTAACATTTTCAAGTACACCCAGGTGCTTACCTAATAATTTTAGTGTTCTGCTGAGGTGCACAGCAGCAGTACGCATAACAAATTACCAAGGGGTACTTCTGAAACCCTGTGTGTAAAGTTCTCCTTATATTTTTGCAGGTACTGGTATGGGGAAAAAAACCACATTCTTTGCTCATCATGGAATCACAGAATGGTTTGGGTTGGAAGGGACCCTAAAGATCATCTCATTCTAATGCTTCTTCCATAGGCAAGGACACCTTTCACTACACCATGTTGTTCAGGGCCCCATCCAAGTGGTCTTGAACACTTCCACATATGAGACATCCACAGCTTATCTGACCAACCTGTGCCAGGGGTTTTTGTGACATTTTCACATATCCTGTATGAGCCAGCATAGCAGAGTACCAGTTCATCCTGTTGTCAACAAATCTGTTAACAGATCAGGTAATATTCAATCATATTTTACTTTTCTCTTGGTTTCTATTTGCAAGGCAGGAGCACATTAATGACTATGAAAAGTGAATGAATAACATAAAAAAATACTAACAGAGGAAAAGGAAATGAAAGAGAAAGAAAAAAATTAAGCCCCCAAAAAAAGCAAGAGAAGTAGTAAAAAAAAAAGGAAAAATCTTTTTTGCAAAGGAAGTACTTTGGCATTCTTATTTAATTATCAGTGGATACACAGGATGGAGTAAAAAGCTCTATTTCAAAACTGTGACTTAATGACAAGTTGACGTGTAATATTTTGCCTGAAGACCCAGACAACATCGTTAAGAGAGAGACAAGTAAATTGTAGGTAAGAAATAAAAATAAATGTTTCCACACCTCTGACATAACTGTAAAAGTTAAAGGCTACTGATAAATTTGAGACAAATGACTATTGTTCTGGCAAAATAAGAAATCTTAACTCATTTTTGGATAACAGTATTGCCAGCTCTTGCAGTTTTATTATTAGCCTTATGATATTTGATGCTTCTGTTAAAGACCTAGCTCCTAGATTTATACTAATTAGGAGGCTATTAACTTCCATTAAAAAAATCATGTTTCCAGTCCTGATATCTAAGCAGAAAAAAACCCAAATCATTTCCTAAAACTGTGAAAGATAGAAGTCAAACAAGGAGAACCCCAAACAGATAGTAAAAAAGCCCAAACCAATCCAAACCTATAAATTCTGGAAGCCTTGCTCATGATTTCTCAGTATTTGACAACACTATATTAACTATAATTAAGATAGAGATTTATTTAGTATTAAAAATGGAAAAGCTGATAAGAATCTTCTGCAACAAAAAAGCAAAACCTGATGAAAATCAGCCAAAGGAAGGTGAAATTAAAAAAATATTTCAATTTGAAAGAAACTTGGTGTAAACTTTTACTTTTTTAGTTGCTTCCAACAAAAAATCCTGCATAGTTTTTCATTAGAAAAAAATCTGACTAATTTTAAAACCTAGTTTTCAGAACCTGACTTCTTCCACTGGCAACAAGTCCAATCTACTATCATAATTTTCCCATCTTAGGGATCTGTAAATATTGCTTTTCAGCACTATTTTGGTCTTCTCAGACTCCAGTAATTTGATGTTGTTTAGGTGACATAGGATCATTCTGCTAGCAAGATGACTTGAGTAGACAGCTGTATTTTTTTTCCTAGTTTTTAGGAAAAGTGTGTAATTTAGGAATCACACTCATCTAGTAGCCAAAATGCAAGCACTTCCCTTGATCTCAAACACTCTCTGGTAAAAGACAAGAACTAAAATATTGGGCCATATGAACCAACCCTGCTTTCCTGCAGTCCATCCCATCAGGGGGGTGGATTTGTGAACGGTTATTCAAATGCTGGGCAAGTTATGAAGAATTCCATCCACATTGCTTAGATAAAGCATACAACCCCTGGAGGCAGACTATATTAAGTCCAACAATAAATTAAATAAAGAATATGATCTCAATAGTGTGTGCAGCTCTATCATTTCCAAGAAATAACAACAATGGCCATTATAAACTGAAAAAATCCAAGGAGATTCCTAGATTCCTAGCTGTCAAATGGATATTTTTTTATGGTGCTGTCCCTCCTGTAGTATTTTGAGGAAAAATCATTTATGTCTGTGTTTAAACTTGCCATTTATATTGACCGTATACTGCTTCACCATTGTCTGAGTGTCCAGATCTTAATTTCCAGGGCAGCACTCCAGGATTCACTGGGTACAACCACTTTTGCTGTTGTGAACCCACAGTTGTTCCTTAACTTCTGTCTTGTTGGATGTAACCGGCACAGGTCTATTTGTCTCCCAGTGCCTGAAAGCCCTCTCAGATTTGAACCTGGCAAAAATAATTCCAGGAACAGACACTCCAGCATGACCAAAAATGTCATCATTGTCAAATTTTGACAGCCCAAGCAGAACTTCAGTCCCATAGTCTGCTGCAATAGTGCTGTCAACTGAGTATTGCTGAGAAGAAGCCTCAAGCTCCTGCATCCTGCTCTGGTCTCACACTCTTGAGTTGTGGATGGAGTGGGAGATTCAGACAAAGTTTACTAGAGAAGCCCTGCCACTGAGCCACAAGGACACCTTTTCATCCTAAACTCCTTCTCAGAGAGGAGTCTAGGTGTGATTGGGTCCAATCTTAGTCCCAGACTCTGTCAGTGATTTAAGTAACTTTGTCCCACAGAATCTAAAGGTCTGGCAGATCAGATATATTTACATTAAATTAATTATTTTTTAATGGCAAATGTTTAGTCAAAGGATCTTAATCAGAATTATTTATTACACAGTATAAAATCTAAAACTTCTGGTAGTGTATAGTACAGGATAAGATATGATACTATATGATACTATGATACTATTTAAAAGTAAGTATATTAAAAACAATTATAATAAAGCTAGCAAAAAGAAACAATTATTAAGTAGAGATTGATGTAACTGACCACACCAGTGCTCATGGGCAGACCTCTTTTACTCACCCTTGAGGAGTATCCCTGGTGGGCATCCTCTTACCCAAGGGAGGAAACTTCATACGCACATTCCAAGAAGGATTAAGTTAGAGGAGCCCAACTGTATGATTTTACAGTGTATAGTGATTGACTGACAGTCATATGTCTCCAGGTCATCTTAGCAGCTTACCTGCCAAATCTTTGCCTCGCTATCAGGGCATTGATCAGGGGTTAGTTGCCAGACTGGTTTTAACGTAATTCAACACCAAAACCAGCACATGGGCCCCCTCTCAGTCCAGCACTAATAGATTTGCAAATAGGACACTGAGTTGCTTGACCACGTTCCAGGGCAGAGCATCCAGGGCAAAGCATCCAAGGCAAAGCATCCTGCTACACACTGTAGGTATGATTTGAGACCTAGCTCTCCTCGAACTTTTCACAGGTAGCACTTGCCTGCAATAGATTGTCTACATGTCCATGTTTCTGTGACGGACTGAGAATACCTGCCGCTCTGAGGTCCTTTCCATCTTTCAAGGAGAGGACAATTTTTTCGTACTTCTGCTGGCCATGCACAGTCCTTATTCCTGTGCAATTCTGTCCCAAATTCACTCCCTGATCTCTGCATTCAGGCATAAGAAGAGAGAAAGGATTCTGCATTTTCCATGTTCCCTCTTGACAGAACACCTTTTTGAAATCATTACAACACTACCTGTGAGCTTCTCATTTGACCTACCTGCAGATACACTGTTTGGATTTTGCTGCTCAGCCCTAGTGGCTGCCCTGGATCTAGAGCCAAATAACTTTCCTTGAGGTGAACAAACCATCGTAAACTCTCCTGTTTCTTTCTCCCTTTCATCAATGTTTTCTTGACCAAGGGCCCACCATGAGAAAGGCTAAGTTGACTGACATTTAGCTCTACCTCTCACATAGGAAAAAGACCCTCACCACACAATGGCCACTTTGGAAGGTCTAAAAGTACTAAAACAGTGATGGGTGAGAAGATTTCCTGAGTCCTCTGGCATAATTTTAAAAAAGCAAGATTTTCAGAATAATTCTTTCCATTGGTTTCTTGGTGTGTATTACTAAGGAAGTGAGGCTAATGAGTGCAGGAATTGGCTGTCTAAGAATGCATGTACGTATTTCAGCACAACTGAAGAAATAAGATGATAAAGCTCCTCTTTCAGAAGCTATTTTATGAAATAAATAAGCTGGTTGTTTTGGAACTGAATCTTCTTCACAGAAAGTTTTGGAGCCATCCTTCAAATTATTTGACTGACCGACTAACTGAGTAGCTTAATAACAAATTACACTATACCCTTTCCAATTACCATGCTTCCTGAGAACTGAAAAGTCATTAGCATGTTTTTTGGGTTTTTTTTTTAAGGATTTAGGGGATGTCTTGAGAGTTACAGTTTGTTACAATGACTGAGAATTAAATAAGCAAAAAGTAGTGCAACATTTAGGGAATTGTAACATATATGGCAAGGGAAAAACCAACAACCTTTCTATAACTGAGGATTGTGCCTCTCTAATGTGTTAGAAGGTTCTGAAAATATTAATAAGGCAGTAGATGAACATGACCCAGTGGACATAATTTACTTGGATTTCAAAAAGCTTTAGAAAAGGTCCCTCATAAAAGAATATTAAAGATAATAAATAACAATGAAGTAAGGGGCAAAGGCTTGTCATGGATTAAAAAGTGATTAAATGATAGGAAATAAATAGTTATAACCTCAAAGAAGAGATATATTAATAATGGAGTGTCTCAAGGGTCAGTACTACGATCAAGTTGTTTAATATATTTTTTTAATAATTTGAAGTAAGAGGATAGCAAGGTGGCAGAGTTTGCTGATGACTCTGTACTACTGAACAAGTAGCCATTTGCATAACCTCCTACTCATTATAGTAGTCTAAAAATCTACCTGTACTGCTCTGAAAGTCACTGACAACAGGAATCCCTGTGCATACCAGTAGGGAACAAATTTCTCTGTGTATCATCTGTTCAGCTCTGTCTTAAGAGTGACACAGTGAATGGTTACATTCTGGAAAACCTAAGATAGGAACTGAGACAGAGGAGAGTGTACACTCGGCCTTTCCTGTAAAATATTTGTATGACATACCTTCAGTACATCACCTTCAGTAAAATTAATAGTCTTTCTACATAATTGAAGAAAACTGAAATCATATCTGTAGCCTACAACAACCACATGTTAATCCTTCCAGCAGAAACTTTGTATAATTCCTTTCTCAAATTATGGGTAGGTTTGAACGGTTATGGTTTTGTCTCCTAGAGGACACATTTAAAGACAACAGGTCAGGCTTCATCGCAAGTAAATGTGAAATTCTGGATATATTTATCCAAAGTGGAATTAAAAGTTTGTGACACAGAAAAGGAGAAGTTATATTCCACAGTTTCTTCCTAAAATGTGAAGAAGTAACAACAATCATCCAGAGAATTAGCTGTGGTCAAACACAGTTCCAGTCCATCATACAAATCACATCCCTTCAGAACACAGTCTGTTTTACTCATCTGTTTTAGGCACAGATATGGAGCTTTATCCACAACTTTGCCTCTTGTTGCTACCTTTGCAGAAAAAAAGTGTCCTGATACTAGGTGACTGAAGGAACAAGAGGAGATAATGTAGGCAGACCAAAAAAACTGCTATTGTTGAAGTGCTAGTCCAGACTTTTTAGAGGCCAGTGCCAGCATATGCACTAACACAATTTTTATCTTATGCAATGCAAAATAATGCCAAATAAGCCTTATCATTTAGGGCACCAAATTATGACTACCCAAGCTGCAAAGTATTTGTTTCATTATATCTATACTGCAAAATTATCTCATTGTTTTGGGAGATAACCTGAAGTATTTGACAGTGGCTTCATTTGTAAGCAGATTGCTACCTTCAAAAGGCCAGCCATTTAATCCATTATATGGTTCTCCATTATTCCAAATATCATGGGAGAAATTCAGTCTATGCACAGGTTGAAACAACTTGCAGCAGCTTAGGTGATAGTTAAAGCCACTCAGCAAGGGACCTGACTTCGGCTCATGTGTTTTACATGTCTGTTGAAATGTATAGTTTTAAATGCATTAAGTTTAATCAGGCAATTGATTTCTGAATTTGCAAAAAATAAATTAAGGGATCTCCATGTCAGTCTTTATTTTTATTTTCAGTAAGACATTAGATAAAAATTCTTGTTCATTGTCAGCTGGTCGAGAATTACAGCATGTTGCAGTATAATCACAAACAAATATAATTACAAATATCAAGGGAAATTTAGGCCATAAGGCAAAATGAAAAAAGAATTTGACTGTGGAAAATTAAATTAATAAAACATTAAGGTACTAAAATGAAACCTATTGCCTCTTATAACTAAATTGTTTGCATAGCTAAAATAAAGAAACAATCCCAGTGTTTGCATTTATGAATGTTACGTGGCAGTCAGCAGGTAAAGGAGAGAAACAGTGCTGTTAAGGTTATCATCTCCTATCCATTTCTCCTACATATCTGAACACTGAAAATAATTTAAACCGTAGCATTTTTATTTAAAACAATGAAATGAGGGATTTATAACCTTACTTGTAGTTTCTAAGAGACAACACACCAATAGGTCACAAATATGGCCATGATGTTCCGTGTCATGGCACATGCTGGGAACTATTTTTATGTAGAAGTCAATGGCAGCAGAATTAGACCAACGCTAAAAATTCATGTGAAACCCTTCCCAGGATGACTTTCTCAACATCAAATAGTAAGTCTGTAGCAGAACTGGGGTTGGAATTGAACTCAGATCATCTAAATCCCAGTTAAGTGCCTTCATCACATGACTTACTGGCGCTCCCCTAAATGAATTCATACATGTTCCCATCAGTTCTTCACCTGTAGACCCAGGAATTCTGGTCATAAGCAATCTGAGGTAGCTGCAGTTAGAGACATCTCCCTGTCAGCTCTCATTTGCCAAACATGCGCATGAACTGACCTCCATGATTCCTAAAGGAGGGAAACAAATTCAAGTGGAATCCATCAGAACATTGAAATCAAATTCCTTAAAAGACACTAGTTCACCTAGAAGGATTTTAATTTTTTTTTCCTGTTAGTGTCTTATCAGTCAAATGCACAATTCGTTTTTATGACTGTTTGGTTTCTTGTGGAAATGGAGTACAAAAAATTACAGAAGTGCTAGCTTCAGTGCAAAATCATCTTTCTAAGAAGAAAAAGATTCACAGAAAGACAAAGCTTCAAGGACATTTTTTGTGAAAGTTTGAGAGCCACCCAGACCAGCTGTGACATCTGTACTAATTGAAAAAGCAAACGAGGCCACAAAGGACTGTTCTTTGACCATTTAATCAATTTTCCACTCAATGCATTGTTCATTCTTAGAGACTTTAATGCTAGAATTGATTTTAACAGCCATTACCGAAATATGTGAGTCAAAGGTCTCTCAACCTTTTTTAAGTTTGACCAATGGGAATAAAAGATTATGGATATGCGAATAAATCGGGGGCTATGATTCAAATGCCTTACTAAAAAACACCGTGTGAATCACAGTCTGCCCGTGTACTGGTGGTCACATGGGCTGATTAGAGCACAAAGGGAGAAATAGCAAGATGGTGATCTCTGATAATGTCTGGTCTGGACTCTGTGAAATTGCCTCTTCCAAAAATGCGGAGCTCACACAGCTCACTTCAATCCAGGGTTTTACAGCTCACTTCAATGCAGAAAGAGGTCAGTCTTCAGATGTTTGTAAACACACTTGGAAATTGCATATTTGACTCGAGCAAGCAGAGGGGACCAGAAGGATGAAGAATATTAAGATCACTTATTTAGATGCTTTTAGGCATGGCTAGTGTATATATGCCCTGCAAAACAGAGGAAAAGGAAATATGGAAATATGCCTTGCAGTTATATATTCATCCATAGAGAGGGGAAAAGTCAGAAAAATTAATGCTTAAATAATTTTTTTTTCATTTTTAACAACTTCCTTTAAAGAGAAAAGCATACTCAACCTACCATTTGCATGCTACTGGTCAGAGCTAATATAGATTTCAGAAAAAGAAGTAAGCTCTAGTGAAAACAAAACACATTAAAATAGGTTTAGATTAAAAACCCCAAACTGCTATTATTGTACTGCTTCTGGATTTTAGGAAATTTTTGTCTTCAGTAACAAATATTAGAATGTAGAATTTCTATCTCATAGAAGAAAATGTTCTGTGAAGATGAAAAAGTGCGTATGAAAATTCTTTTTCACAGTACAAATATACAGCAAAAGGCAGCAATGACTGCGGGTGTTACTTATGGGCAGTGACTTCTTTATCATCTCTGTAACATCAGTAATTCCCTCATGTGCTGCCTTCTCCTTCTTCTGTGTTTGGTCCTAATGAAACAGATTTACAGTATGACCTTTGCATACATGCATGATATATTGTGATGACAGCCACTCCACTGTGAAATATGATGCTATGATCTTTCAGTTGTTTCCCTTTGGAAGATGAGCCTTACATGATTAGATTGATAAGCATCAATGTATCAGAAATTGTGCCAAAACAGCAGCTACTGGCATGTTGTACTGTAGGAACTTTAAGGGTATTGACATAGCTCTAGGAAAACAACCTTAAGGACAAGCTGAGCCACAAAAATCAAATAATGTAATTGACAGGGCATTTGATGCAGTTCCTGGTTAAAACTTTTCTGCTTTACTGAGATACACTGACTTACAAAAGACCTTTGACACTCCACTGTAAAGTGTATGAATGCTTTAAGATTTTTCATCATTATCATGCATGCCTGAAATTTGTTTACGCTGTCAGGAGTTTGTCATGGAGTCCTCAATATTGTTGTAGTATAAAAGGGCATCCATCAGACACATTAAATACCATGTCTTCTCCTTAAGGAGATTACCTGTATCTGTGATATGTTGCACTATTGACACACACATGACATCCAATTTAGCAGTCTGTATTTATTCAGAGATTTGCATGCACCATAAAGCAGAGCTTTAATTTAGTTTTTCTTCTCAACTGGGAAACAAAGGAAGTGGGGAAAGGGTGCTGATTTTTGCCATCCATATTCAGTGACACTGTTGAGTATTATTCATTCATCTGAATGTTCAAGTTGGTTTAAATCTTATTTTAATTTATAAAGGTCAAAGCCAAGATGGGCCCAACTGGTATAGCTGCAATGCAGAAGCAGAGAAACACCAGTCATTCCCTCAAAAAGCTCTAAGGAGTCAAAACATAACTGGTGGATTAGACAGAAAAGCAGATTAAGGTAGATTGAGAAAGATGAGTCAAGAGACAGAAGAGAATGCGCACCTATGTATCCTAAGTTCTTTTCACCTGCTTTAATGCTTACAAAATTTACCTTTCAGCTCCATCCTGATAACAGTCTAAGTTAAAGTTTCTGCATTACTTCTTAACTTTGGGTGTATTCCAGATCTCTGTGTGGTCTCAGAGTACTCCATGATGTAAACATCTATACTAATTTTGAATGCAGCGTAATACAAATTAACTCTGTCCTATTTTGCACAAAGCAGTTCTTATGACATCTAATGTGCTGCAATCTATAAACAAAGCACAGAGTCGTCTTCATGTTTGGATTTTTTGGTGACATGAGTAGCAGCAAACTGAAAAAAGCTGGAGTGCAGGCCTGAGTTCAGACACAAGATGATGCATTTCATTTGCTTCTCGGGGAAGTGCACATCACATCTTCCGAATGGGGCAAACTGTGCTGCTTCATACTGTGCCTGTGCATGGCTTTGAGATTATTGTGGACCAAGGAGTATTTCAGCATATTCTTTAGAGGTGACCAGCCTGTTCTGAGAGGTGAAAAAGTTTGGTTGTGTAGGTATGAGTTGTGCCATGCAAGGGTTTTTTATTAATACAGATACAGCTGTAATGCTGGGCAGTAATGTTCATCCTATCTCCAATACAGCTTTACAAAAGATGTTTCACAAAACAATGATAAAAAAAATGGACAGCATCTCAAAGAATACTAAAAATATTTATATGGATTAGCTTGAAATGGAGGCCCAACTAATTTTTCAAATGAACTGCTAGACATTGACATGAAAATACACCTAAATATGCAGACACTAAGACATCTAAAAAGCTCTTCTCCTTACCCATATGTAGCAAACGTCTTGAAGTCTTCATTTAGACTTCTTTAGAGTGAGTAATTACTCCTTGTTTAAGTTTAAGTAGTTGGAAGATAATGCAGCAGGCTTAGTTCTTAAATTTCCTGGTGAAATCTGAGTACTCTTTTTGAATAAACTGAATCTTAGTTTGAAAGATTTCATCATAAAATGAAGTGTGCTAGCTTAAAACATGGGAGAGCAAACAACCCCACCTAAACTCAACACCAACACACATTTTCATAGCTATTTAAAGCGTTAATTCCTTCCAGTGTTCAGTTGCTGTTATTACTTTCAGGGTACCGTCACACTTGGAGAGGGGAAAAAATATAAACAGTCAAAAAAAGAAAGTTAATGTTATTAGTTATAGAAGAACAGCTTTTGAGAAAATATTGTAAAGGACCTTGACCTTTTAGTCTGGATTCTTATAATTATGATGACAGTCTCTGGACCATGTGAATCAGTATTTCATTTTCTTAAGTAGCTTGCTAACTTGTGAAACTTTCAACAACACTAGATAACTAGAGGTACAATAAATTATAGAGTTCTGATGCATTTCTGGGATACAGATTGTCATTAAAAAGGGTCGTCTAATTATCTGTTTTGTTGTCACTGAAATTCTTTCAATGCTGTCATCTCAGTGGAATCAGTTAACTATGGTATGAATCTGCTATCTTTTAGACATCAATAATGCTTTTTTTGCTTGTCTTCCCCTAAACATCAGCATTTTGGGGGTAGAAAAAGGATTTAAACTGTTTCAGTTGTGCTATTATTACAACTCTGACCTTGCTAAAGACTCTCGGCAAATTGATTAGCTCTGAAAAGCTGCCATCCATCTGCAAAGTGAGAATAATCTGTAAATAAAGCTGCAGAGAGGTCTGTTGAAAAGAATATTTCACTCTTGATGGTTGCTGAAATGCCCCTTCAGAAAAGGACGATTCACCTCCACCTGAGGAAGCATGTTGGCTGCTTGCACTGATACAGAGCAGTGTCAGCACACTGGCAAAAAAGGAGAGAAAATCTGCTGTTCTTTTCAGTTTGTGAAATAAACCCCAGGGCTTATTAGGAGGAGATAGAACAGGCAGTGGTGCACAGTAATGCAGGTTTGATTAAAAAAAAAAAAAGGAAGTAAACTAAAATTAAAAGCAGAAACCATAGTTGCTATCTAAAGTGTACATTTCTATGCTCCCAAGTGCTGTCTTTATATTCAGGGGAGCTCTCAATCTAGTTCTGAGTAATCAGGCTCTACTACAATTGAGATGGAAAACAAAATGTTCCTGATCTTAGTTCTAATTTGCTTTATAGTTTTTACAGTCTATTTAATTTTGTAGCTGTATTTACTACTGAAGGTGTCTCAGGATGTAATTTTTAATAAAATACTGTATAAAATGCTGCATTGGCACTATATCAATTAAAGTTTAGAATAATTATATGTCAGTGCTCCATTTGTGGTGGAGGCATTGCACACACCATTTATACAAATGTCCAGTCCTTGTTCCACACAACTTTCATGCTAAACTGACCACATGGAGTCACTCCTTATTTGCAATCAATTGGGTAAAGAAACAAAAGCCTCATGTAAACCAAAGGGATGCAGAGGTGTGTCAACTGACAATAATGAAAATACCAGGTAGCTTTTCCAATTTTTTTTCTCCTTCCATTTTGCCATTTTTCAAAAATTAATTTAAATATTTCTATAAAACTAAAGACATCTGAATGACTGAAAATTAAGGAAGAAAGGTTCCCATCTACTCTAACAGGATATATGAGGAAGGGCGGTGAGGCAAGCATAATGGAAAGATAAAAAGGAAAATGGGCAGGGAGACTTGGGTTAGCCAAGTCAGTCGAAATGAAGAGAAAGTGACCATAATAAGGCAGAGATATGCAGAGTTTTGAAAGGACAAATCAGATGCTGCGCAGCAAATCCAAGGCTTCCACATTAGAGCAAACAATCATACTAGGGCTGGTAATGTGCATTTTATCTTAATGTCAGAGATAATTTTTTCCATCCTTTGAGCTTTGCTCAAGCTTTTTGAATGAGCTTTTCTAATTTATCAAAAAAACTAAAAAGGGCTATTTGGATAATAAACATGAATATTAAAACAAAAAGAAGTATGGTTTATGGAAGTTCACTGCCCAAATGTCTAAGCCCTCTATTGTGAAGCAAAAGTATTCATCTGCTCTTTCAATTGCTTGGTTAAAATGCTAAATTATTCCTGGTGCTTTGTAGCAGATCAGTTAACATTACTTTTAGCTTTATTCAGACAGCATGTTCTAGTTCGTCTTTGTATACGAGGTACTGGCAGCCTGACCTTCCTGTTTATTCCTTTATGAGACCATTATCATCAAAGTTCTGTGGCAGACAATTCACAATTTTCAAATGTTAATGTTAAAAGACCTAGATTTCTGATGGATGTCAAGCTCTATTTACACATTTTGAAAAGAAAAGAAAGCCAACAAGTTTCTTATCACACTTTGAATGAATAAGCTCTAGATAAATAGTGAAATACAGCTTGAAATGTTTCTGTATCACATTTCTGAGAAGAACACGATCACAACAGATGCTATCCAGATTTTACACTGGGGAATAGAATCTAGCTAATATGTATGTTGGAAATCCCTAATGTGAGAGACAAATGACAGTACATTTTAATTTTTTCTTAATGCAAAGTTATTTGAAGGCAGAATTTAAAAAGTTCCATTGGAGGGCTCCTCAAAAGCAGTTCCTCTTTGAGTGGATTCAGATCCTAGCTTCACATACAGCATTAGTGCTGCTAACCAGACTGAGAAAATAATTAGTGAAAAACAACTCGACTGATGAATTCAGCCTTTTATTCTGAATATGCTATAATATATGTGATCAAGCAACAATTATTTGAAACGTACACCAAATTCCCACCCAAATGGCTTCCATCTGTAATTTTTAATCACAGATTCCTCTGAGTTTTCAGTGCTTATACTTCTAGAGTTGTGATGGGTGTAACAAAACACGCAGCAGTGTTTCTGTCTCTACATTGCTCAACGCTTCACATGCCCCATGGCTAAAAATACTACTCCAGGGTATGGAAAGGGTGTTTTCTGTGGCTCTTCTGCACACGTGGGTTTGGCATTCACCTGTGATGACAAGGAGTTATGCCCTGATGCCAGCACTCAACCACTACTTCTGGTGACAGTGGTAGAGGAGCCACCTTCAATTCAGAACAGGGAAAAGGAACTAAGGAAATGTTCTATTAACAGTTTGGAATTTACTGTTCCCAGCACTCTGTCAAAGAGACAGTTATATCAATTTGTATGCTATTAAAACCTATGCAGTTTGTGTATGTTATTCTGTTGCCATGTTTAATGAAAGTAATTTGACAGTGGAATGCTTCATAAATGTAACCTGGTTGGCATATCTAGGGACCAAAATTATATTGATTTATTTGTGGCTCAAACTAAAAGCTAAAGAGGTAGATGCTGACTTTAAAAAAATCATATTCAGTGCAGAGCTGATAACACAACCCTTATTTACCACACCATCTAGTCAGCTTTAATTTTTTGTTGTTTATCCTTTTTCTCTGCAAGCTGCAGCACTTGCACAGAATATAACAGTGAAATAGTGGGTAAACAGGCAATGTTATTCAGTTTTGCTGGCTGTTCTAAGTGATGAAACTATAATTCTCTGGGTGATAGATAACAGAAGGTAATTTTATGGTTACTAAGAATGAGTTTGCATTTGTTGGGATAGTTACTACATAAATTTATAGATCTATTTTGTATGTACTGCATTTTAAATTTTAGTGGCAGCACAAGGAACAGTATGAGAGTAACACAAGTAGTCCTGTCATGAACTCCTAGTTTAGCAGCCACTTGTAAAGGTATACTGTAATTCAACATGAAATAGCTTCAGAATGTTCTCACAATCTTGTTATAAATCATGGTCTTTGGAAGGGAAGGTGTTATTAAGTTTGTTTTTTGATTTTCTTTTGCCCTTCCTCCATCATCTTATCTAGGGAGAGTGTTGAAAGGTAGGAAAGGCAATTCTGTACAGGAGGTCCTTTTAAGTGCTGGATTTAAGGGCCCTTTCAGGATTTAACACTTTTCTAAGCTTAACTGACAGGTCACTTTGCCCCTTGTTATCTGGGCAGATAGACCCTGGGACCCTACAAAGACAATAAGATTAATTGTGGGGCAGGCAGTAGGATACTACAACTTCAGATCACAAAATTCAGACAAGGCTCAACACCTGTCAAGCTATTATGACATTTACATTCAATAAATATAATGTCTCCAGAGAACCAGAACTGTTTTTGTTTAAAGATGGAGATTGGGCCCCAGGGAAGCCATTTTGTTGAACACACCATTCTGTGGTGAAGAAATACCAGCTTTTGTCAAAGATTTAATTGTTGGAAGGCCCATTAAGATTTCAGTTCAGGTTACAAATCTGAAGGAAGCCTAGACTGACAGAGGGGTGCTTGATTTGATGATCATGGGAGCAGAAGAGGAATGGAGGTGGTAGATGTGCTAAATTTGCATTTAAAAAGCTCACCTAGGAACATAGCAATTAGACTTTTAAATATAAAAATATAACTTCAGCGCATCCCAGAAGTATTCCAAAGTACTGAATTATGTAATGGCCAAACCAAGGACATTCCTTGAAAGTTAGGTTATCTGCAAAGTACTATAACAGAAAGTGTCAGAATTCTGAAATTATCTTCAGGATTTCAAACTAAAGTTTCATTCCATTTATAAAATTAAAATGGACAGTGTTAAAAAATTATTTTTCTTGAATTAATTGAGGTGATTTCTTCCACCATGCTTGAAATGAAAATGCTTGTACTTAATTGTCGTGCACCCACAAACAGCAAGAATGCATCTGCAAAAAGACAGAACAGCTGGGGGAAGAAATTGAGTGCTGTCCAATAAAAAAGTTATTCCAGACCTTCCTTTACCAAAACAGATTGAAGTGATGACATTGTCTAGTATAACTTACCGTATGGGAATAACCTGGGATTTTCACAGAAGAAATACTAGATGATCCAAGATAGCCTTATATAGTCATTAAGAATAGTGATCATCAAAATCCTTGATAAGCACTTGTAGACCTGACCATAATGCAGAAAATTTACAGCAAGACATGTTTTAATGCCTCAGAGACAGCATGAACAAGGAGCTGGAGCAGCATTTGATTTTGGCTCCTTAAACTATTCAAGTGCTTGTCTCCTTTTGAGAGCAATGGGGAGGTGCTCTGCATTTGTATCCTAATTGTGAAAGTGAAGGAAGCCAATTTACTGCCTACAGGAGCACGCATTGATGGAGAAAATGAATAGAAGCAAAGTCAGTGCTGGATCCTCTAAGGTCTGCACTCCCAACACCCGCAGCTGAATCACAGGAGAACTGCAAGTGAGACCTGCTGCCTTAGTGGAGTGTGGAGATCCATGGATAACGGGAAGATCCAGAAGCAGCTCCTTACTCTGAGAAAGATTTCATGCTCTGCTTCACTTCAGCATTTAATCAACCACAAAAAGTTTATTGCTGTGTATACTCCAGTGCCAGAAACATTATCGCCTAATTAAATTGTTTCATTGTTTTGCTATATCTAGCAACACGTCTCTTTAACTCTCTGTTTTATTTAGCAGTGAGTTTGCTTTAATGTCCTCAGAATGGGATATTAAATTGATGGGGTGGCTGTTTAAATTCAAGTTCAAATCAATAATACAGGTAGACTTTCGCTGCTAAAGTCTAACTTAGGGCCTTTCACTTTGCTGCAGTCCTGCCTTTGCATGTGATTTATTACTGTTCCTGTTGGTGGGACCTATGTTTCAAGGCCTTTTCACTGTTTAAGCTTTCTGTAATCAGTGGAATTTCTCTCTTCTGCAGTTCTTTTGGGTATACTGCCATGCTGAGTTTCATTATTTATTTCAGGTGTCAAAAAGGCAAATATTTAGATACGCCTGGTCCTCACAAAACCTGAAATTCTGAATACACATCCCAGAGACCCTCTAAGTAGTTAATTTATTATGAATACCCTAGATTCACGTTGTATTTATCCTTTATTAGTTTTAAGAGCTCTAAATAGATGATACTTAAGTGTTCAAATGCCCTCAAGGTTATTCCAGATATTTTGAGATGGTTCAAGCCATAAGGTTCTCATTCCTGCAACTATAAATCATTAGCTATGTTACATTGCTGCTTTTTTATTATTTCATTTGCATAATGAAAATTGCTATATAAATAACATTGCAAAAAAAAGCTTTATATCACAGTATAAATAATTACTACCTATTTAAAGGGAAGAGAAATGGAATTTTGTCACCTGATGGCTCCTAAAAAATATTGCAATTCCCTTGTTCATAGTTGAAAAGTTTATTGTGTCTAGTAAAATTTAGAGTTACATAGATGAAAGGAAAGGAGGAAGTACGTAAAAGTTGTTTGTCATGGGATTTTATTAGGAAGATTATTTTAGGGAGAAAATGCATGCTAATGCATGACTGGTCAAACTCTGGCTGTGAGCTGAAGTGTGGTGTATTACCAGAAAAAACAGCCTCTAACTTCTGCCAGTAAACCCAGAAACTGAGGAATTCAGGATCCCTGCTGGAAATGCAGAGGACTGTTCCTGAGGTCAGCACCCTCCAGGCTGGTAGAGGAGCCGTGTGCCACATTGGTCCTGCCTTCCCACCACACAGACACCTATGGCAATGATGGCTGTTTGGCACTAACAGGGACAAATTGTTTCTCTCATATGGTGGAGGGCATCTTCAGCAAGCACAAGCAGAGGACCCTTTTGGGAGTACAGAAATCTGCAATATATCTGTATTTAAATTTACTTATCACATCTTCATATTAGCTGATGAAAGTTTACTGTTAAAATTTTTCTTTCTGCGCTTAACCCTTGTAAAAAGTAACTGCTTCCCATGACCTTTTCACTGAGTGTTCACTTCTCCCCCATTAAAGAAATAAAAATTATGCTTCATTGTAATTTCTTTCAAACACTCTATTTAATTTATTCTCCATTTGCCCATAATGATAAACCAGCTATCCTATTTGCTAACATGCAAGAACTATGCCTTGGAGATAGTCCAGTCACTTTCTAAATGCACTAAAGTTATAAAAATAATCTCACATCTAAATTCTCTTTTTAAAATATTTGAGTATTAAAGGTAGTTCTTGGCCCTGACCCCCCAGAACTAGGAACAAGATGCAAAATTCTTATGAGAATCCCGGTTGTTTCTGAATTGTTTAGGTCCTGTGAAGTAACCTTCTTTACAAATGTTAAGCAAATGTTAAAAAGGGGAATGCAAAGTCAACAGAAAAGAAAGCGGTTTCAATCACATGTAGCATAGTTTCTTTTTTTTAACCACTTCTTACGCCAAACAATGATTATGTGACAGTTTTTAGCTGTTGATCAGTCTAAATAAAGTGTTGAATTAGATTGGATAACAAACTTATTAACATATAAGTTATCATCATGATTTTATAAACCAAAAATATTGTGTTCAAATATTGTGTTGACACAACAGAGAGATGGTGTACAAAAATAATCAAAAAAATATAAAGTAATGAAAGTCTGCAGTTCCCTCATCACAAAGACAGTGCTCAGTGAGGATCACAACCTAAAATAAAGTATTTGTAAAGAAAGGGTTATTTATCACTAATTTTCAGTCTGGTATTCAAACAATCAATGGCTACAAACCAGAAAACTTGACATGAAAGTTCTACCTACAAGCAAGAATTTCTGAGTAAATTTCCATGGGGAAATAGTTAATGATAGTTAATATCTAGTTATATAATGATGAGGAGAGGAGAGGAGAGGAGATTCCAAGGTTTTTATCAAACATCACAGAAGGTTATCACAGTGGTCGCACTGGATTTTCAAGCTAGAAGGAAGCAATAGTTCAATATGCTGTGATAAAGTAACAAAAATTGCTAAAATGCATAAAATCTATTTTGTGCTTTTTAATATGGTTTTGACAGTGGACTTAATCTTTGCAGAAGATATAACCTCATTTTAAAATGGGCCATAATCACACAATTTAGCTGTGTACTACATGGGCTAAGCCACACCTGATTCAATTGACAAATGAAAAATAATGTTTAAAAACCATGCTGAATGAAAAAAATGTAGATTCATGACTGAAAAAGGACTCACAAGTCTCTATTTCTTGTATTTCAGAACTTCTATTTGTAAGGAAGGGAAATAACCTTTACTGTATTGTTGGAATAAAAGGAACTAGATGATTCATCTCTGTGAATCTGCTTGTTGAATTTGATGGATCATTCTTAAAAGCGACGTTGCTAATCTTCAGGTTTTCTTTTTTAGGTTATTCACAGATCAGTGGGTTTTCCGGCTAATACAGGTCCTGATGCTCTTCTGTCTTCACACATGGTATTCATCATATCTTGACAAGAAAAGACCTTCAGTCTACAAATAACCTTCACTGAAGTAAGACATGTAAGTGGGTTTCTATATGAAAGATAGATTTTATGGCTGAATAAAAAACAACTGTAGTTAAAAAGTGTCATTGCATGGCCCTATATGAAGATTTTTCCTCAAAAGAACTTTTAGTGTTTGTTGTTAAAAATCTCTTCTAGATAAAAAAAAAAATTGAATTATTTTATCATTAGCCACAAATTCAACAGGAAAGGAAGATCAGTTGAGTATTTTATCATTCTGAAATGTGCAGCCTTTAAAATATTTAAGTATCCACATTAGTTCTTGTCAAACTAGCACAAAGCAGTGCATAATATGACCTATGTGTAAAAGCAGAACAAGATAAGAGGCTTTGGTAAGGGTGAAATATTCACAGTATGGTTACTTTGTGCAACAGTTAATAATTTGGTTTCCTAACAGTATAGTAGTAGTAGTATTATTATTATTGTTATCATTATTCCTCAACAAAGTGACAAAAATAAAACATTTCTTTCTCTGTTAGGCAATTCAGCATCAATACTACTAAAAAATAATGAATGCTTGTCAGTGACAGCAAACTTCAGCACAGCAGAAATCTGATTACATTTTGTTGTCCTGTGCTACAGAATCAATTTAGTTTTGTATCAGAAGGATTGGTCAAATTTTATTGTTTGCCACACCACCATAATCCTAGTGAAGTCAACAGATCTCTGACATTGCAGGTTAGAACTAACTCTTCCTCAAGTGATTAACTGATTTCAAAGGGCATATAAGGAAAGAATTTCTCTCTCTTCAAGGAAAACATTTTTTTAAAAATCTAAAAAATAGGCAAACTAGAATTAGATCTAATGAAATTTAATTTCTGACATTTGTCACATACCAGCCCTATGAGGTGTACTAAAGGATGTTTTGATACACTTTTTTCCTCATTAGGAAAGTTTTCCTCATATCCTGTGAGGAACACTAAGAATTCCCTTGTTTGAGGTACATTCTTTTCATGTAGCATGTAGAAGCTTAATGTCTTCATGACATCCATTCCTAATAAGTCAGCTGGAAAATGGTAGCTGGTTTCCAAGAAGGCATAAGTGGGTGGGGAACACGCATTGGTAACTGGGAGACTTGTTGAGGCAGAGTGATCTATCTGAAACTCTCTCTCCTACAAACACATAACAGCACACTTAATCTGTGGTCATACTGCAGCAGAATATTTTTATTTTCATGCTGAGTTAATAATGAAATAGAATTTATGCTAACAATGGTACAAATGTCAGGACATGCCCCTTGAAGAGGTAAATACAATATTAACATTTAATTGACCAAATTGTTGAGCAGAAAGATAAAACACAACAAACTAAAATCTGACAAAGCTAGGATCATATATTTTCATCATTTTCACAAGGAATTTCATATTATTATCTTTGTTGTAGATATCTGAAAAAGAGTAAGAGAATTAAAGCAACGTTTTTAAAGTGCTCTGGGAAAAAAGCTGTGTTATATTAAAAGAGTTACTAAGAATGAACAGCAAACATCAATCTCTAAATGCCTCAAGATACAAATGCAGTTCTGAGTGGGATCGAAACAGTGTAGAACCAGCCATAAACATAAAGCATTCAGATAGTACCATGTAGCCCAACATATCTCATGTTTTTTACTTTGTCCTTTTTCTTGTTCTGTTGTTTAAATTATTTAAATTAACTATGTCTTATATGTTTGTATTTATTTGATTTAAAAAATCATATTTTCTATACCCTCAAGTATCCTTACCAGGGATCTTGTAAATACAAAATACTATAACTTCCCTATTCAAAGCAGAGAGTGGTTTAAAAATATTTTACGATGTTGATATGTAAACAATTGAAAATGCATACTAAGTTTATACACATTATTCTTAAGCAAAATCATCGTATAATAGTTAACTCTGAGAAGAACCTCATGGACTTAGAAATTTAAATTGTTTCACCTTTCTCAGAAAACTTCTGACAATGTAATGCCATTTCCAACTTCAGAGTTGAAGAGTTAAGATATGAGAAATGCACTCATTATTGTGATTGTTCTATGAAATTTATTCTTCTTTTTTTGAGTCTTTTGAAAGACTTAGAAATCCTGAATCACATTTGAAATTTAGTATCTCAAATTTCTATGCAAAAGTCATATTTTACTGGAGACTGATTGAAATGTTTAAAGAACCAAACGTTATTCTTCCTACCTTCAGAAAACTCATGTGAAACTCAGTAATCAGTGTTAGTGGTAACTTAGAATGTTATCAGTGTAATTCTTCACAATATTTTTTTTTTTAGTTTAAAATTTATTTAGAAAAAATCAGAATAATAAGACTTCAAATTAAATTTGATAGTAGTTTGCTGCAAATTTAGTTCAAAATTATTTTCTCATTGAAAATCCAACAAGAACATAATCATTTATTGTGCTGGAGCACAAGCCTACCACATGCTATTACAGTAAAAGCTAGGCATTATTTCCATCTGGCTTTGAGCACACAGGATATTGTATAAACTACCAGAAGAGCTCTATTTCATTGTAATTAAAATTTAGTGTTACACTTAAGCAATAAGGCAACTCCAGGAGATGTGATTATCATGAGATAATGACCTTGGGGTGTTACAAGGCAAGGAAGCAACCAAATGCCTCTAATCCTCCAGGGGGTATGATTATTTCGGAATAACCACACCCCCTGAGGATGTGTGATTAGTATCAGAGACAAAGTCTGTAACGAGAATACAAATATGATTTTTTAGGGAAGTGTTGAGGGGCTTGTCTAAGTAAAGTTGGTAATGAGGAGTGCTGAAACAGCAGTTTTGGATGAGTTGTGTTTCTCACGCGCTAATTCTAAAATGTCTTTAAGAACTCTCAGGACACATATAGAGCTGACAATGATGTCATACCTGTATAAGTAATCCTCCATAAATGCACAGATCTAATCTTTTCATCCTATTTTGGTTTCATAATTTCCCTTTCATAATAGCAATAAACTGTGGTAAGCAATGCATTTCTGGGGGATTATTCCACTTCTCAGGTGGCTGAAGTCACTCAACCTTTAGCCTCATATCTTTCAAGACATCTGAGAAGTGCAATAACTCCCCAGAAATGCACTGCCTGTCATGTCTTATTGCTTAATTACTTTGTACTTATCAAGTAGTTGCTCTTTAAATGAATGCAGAAGCACAGTATGTTTTACAATTATGGTGTGTACAGGAGCAGTATAGCATTGTTATGGCAAAACATAAGTAATTGTTACAGCAGAAGTACAAACTGCGGCTGCAGTACAAACTACGGTGCAAACTACGATGTCTGTAGAACACTTTACTGTTCTGATAAGTGTCTTGCGTATGGTTAAGTAATGTGACATGTTCAGCTTTATTAAGGATGCAAAACAGGAACCAGAAGGAAAAGATACAACAGATAAAGCAAAAATAAACTCCAATTGCAGAATTTATATTCCTCTTGCTATTGATAGCTTTGGGAATATGTAAACATTTCTGAAACTAGTAAGATCACATTAGTAGTGATTCTAGTAATGAAAAAACAAGTCAAACCAGTGTATAAACAACAAGAGGCCACGTCTTACTATTGATCTTTCAGAAAAGAAAGTGCCCAAAAATGGGACCTGGTGAATAAAAAGCAGCTTTTACTTGCATTAAAAGGAAATCCTGTTTGATTTTTCATGAAATCCTTAAAACTGTTATTCATAGTTGTGAACCACAGGAAAGGATGTGGAATTGAAAAACTCCATTTGCACAATTCCTATGAGAACTATTGTTGAAACCATCACAGCTAGTCACTGTAAGATCTCACTTCAGTTTCTTACTGGAGTGGTTTCCATCCTTCCTTTCCTACAGCTAAAACTGGGTTCTCTGGAAGTAGGTATTTATCTTAATGAATGAAAAGAATAGAAGCCAAGAGAAAGCTGTTCGGACTTCAAAGGCTAGATCTTACGTGTTTGACTATCTACATAGGTTCACAATCTACTTCTGAGCTACACAAGGTCAGAAATGAAAGATTTGAAAAATATTGGGATCATGGCTGTGGATATCATGAGTTCAATATATGTTTGAAAACATCTGCTTAAGACAGAGAACACCTTCCCCTCCTGGTGGTGCTAAAAATAATGTCCATCTTTTTAAAAGCAGGAAATGTATGAACATACATAACAAAATTTTCATGTATTTATCTACAGAGTTTGGTGCCCTAGATTTCTAGGAGGAGTCACACACAAAGATTCAGCCAGACCAGGCATTCTGTTGCAGTTAAGTAATCCAAAGACAAGGAAATAACTTGGCTGCTTTCATTAAAGGATACTAAGCTCAAAGGCAGCCTAAATTATTTGGAATTGCAAAAAGATACATTTAGCATTGTAACAAAATAATATTTATTCGCAACTGGTTTTGTCTGAGTTGCCTGCACCATGTAAATAAACTATTATACAGAATAGATATGATTGCTAATACTGATTGTCTCATTTAAAAGTGCATTTTTATGCTATTGTAATATATTTCAGTAACAGAACTATAATGATTCATTAAAGGAAAAATAGCTGAAATTAGATTTTACTTTACACTTACCAAATATCTGTCTTGCATTCACTCATTTTGCCTTGCTGGCAAAATCAATGCTTGGGCCTGCTCAGGGAGATGTTCTTCCCCTTTCAGAGAAGGCATCCCACCGAAAGCAGCATTACAAAAATGACCAACTGACATATGACAGACATACAAATGCAAGTACAACATCTCAGAGCTTCACAGAACTTCTTCCCTCATATGGTACATAAAGAAGCAAGTTCCTTTGGGAGAAAAAAGGCCGAATTTGGCCAAAATGAAAGCAAAGCCCCCCTCATTACGCTGTCAATGTGTGACTAAAGAAAACTATAATACATAACACACATAACTGGTGAATCCGTAGCATATAACTATGAACCGGAAAGAAAAGAGACTTGAGAATTTCCACCCAAACTCATAATGCAGCGCTATCTCTGTTCATTGCTGTATAAAGATTAACTCACGTTCTAACAAGCTCCTTCATATTCTGCCTCCACTTTGATGCTAGGAACTTATCTATTAACACTGAATACTCGGAGTGAGAAATTTTAGTACTCTGCCAGAGTAGAAAAAAGACTTGCCATGCTAGCATCCTAATTTTTTCAATAGTTACTGTCACTGCAACCCTTAATTTAGAGTGCAGAAGTGGCACAGTGGTAAATTACGGCACTCCTCAAAAGCTTCACCTTCCAACCCCAGCACTGTGATTGTGTCAAAATTTGAAAGCAGAAGAAGAGTTTATTTCTCAGTGAGTGTGATGTCACATTGAGCAAGTAGAAACACATGAAGTGAGGAGATTTGCAATGCCAGTGTACTAGTTCAGAGCGCGTCACTGACATATGAATTTCTAGAGCACTGTTCTTGGTAATTTTTTAAACTTGCCACTTCAAAACTTCTTGAAAACAGCTAATGAGGGTGCTGCAATCTTGAATGTCATTTAGATGTAGATATATTTGCTTTGTCTGTTTAGACATCATCTGTTTCTTATTAAAAAAAAAGAAAAAAAGGAGATGTCAAAGAAAGAATACTGCATACAGAAGAGCACTAAGAAGGGATTTTCTTCCTAACTACTAGGGGATTTATTCTCAAATGACGTTACTTGGATGGTGATGGCTTTTCATGCCTTGGGTAAAGATATGGAAGGTAGGTCAGAGATGAAGCTATGTAAAAACTACAAGTTGTTTTTCAAAGACTAAGATAAAAATTGTCAAAGTGCTCCATGAACATTGTTTGATCAGCAACAAGTTCCAGAAATATTAAAAATCCACTCTGGGGCTATGTATAAAGGCAGTCACAAAGAAGCATGATATATTATCCCAGAGGATGGCATCGTTTGTATGTTCCCTGTGGACCTGAAAGGTCTTGTAACCCCCAGTATGAAAATGTTTAATTAATTAACCTACCTGAATTCCTCTCAGCTAGAGCCAAGGCTTTAACATACAGCCAGTGAGTGACACAGACTATATTAAACCAAGGAAGTTCAGAAGCAAGTACCCTAGGCTGTCTTCTGACCAAAACACGCCAGCACCTTTCTGCATCACGGACCCCAGGAACACAGAAAGGGGATTCATTGCTCTCTCATAAAAAAACCCAAAAAAACCAACATGTCAGGATGAGTGGGGGGATCAGGGCTTTGGCATGCACAGCAGCACATTTCTGCAAACAGATTCTGACTGTCACACAGCACCACCTTTTTTTTCCTGGCCTGTCAAGGGGCGGAGCAGTTTTTTGGTCCACCTGGCAATTGGGAGCCAAGAGAGAGGCAGGGGAACAGGCTAGATGGGTCTCCCAATCAATCAGCATTTACATAACTTGGTTCATCTGGTAGAAGAGCCCATGTTCCTCCCAGCCCAGTTTGCAGACTAGAGAGGGAACTGGGGAAAAGAGAGGAATAGTGTCTCTGGAGTATTGCAGGATAACAAGCACTGAAGAGGAAAAAGACAGGGATATCTGAGAGTTACCTTGTTGACAGGGGGTCACTTGGGGTACTGAGATAAGAGAGACTTAAAAGTTTGGAGAGAACCAGGGAATAAAAGGGCCCAGCAAAACACTAGGTTGAGCAGCTGGTGTAGAGGGAATGGATAAACTGAATCCTTTAACGGCTCAGTTTAAAGTA
This sequence comes from Ifrita kowaldi, assembly GCA_013398055.1. Taxonomy (NCBI): domain Eukaryota; kingdom Metazoa; phylum Chordata; class Aves; order Passeriformes; family Cinclosomatidae; genus Ifrita; species Ifrita kowaldi. The sequence continues at coordinate 197,881 of VZRS01002010.1, forward strand.
TAGGCTGCTTCCAGGACTAATACCATTTTAACATTTCTGATATGAATTTTGGATAAAAAACTTGTCTGCAGACAAAAGTATTATTTCTGGGAAAGTGGCTGTAATATCTTCCAAGCTGAGGAAGTAATTTCTTCCTATTTTCTACATCCAAATGCTGAATGGAACTATCTCTGATCAGAAGCATCATCTGGATGAGGAATGGTGCAGTCAAATTTAAAAAAAACAGATACAACTGAGGCAACAGACAAAGACAAGGGAAAAGCTGAGTCAAATCAAACATTGAAGTATTCGTGGAAGATAAATAAATGAAAAATAAAAATTGTACCTTGAGGAATTTGCTGCAATATGGTAATTTGTACATTGAAAACCCTCTACTACGAACTGGAACATCCTTCATCTCACTTGTGAGGCTTGTTACAGTAATTTTATTTAACTCTTCCCTCATTAATTCAGTTCAGCATCTGTAAGCACTTCAGAAACCTATCTTGTTGCATTGTAAAGTCAGTATACCAGTCCTAAAATCACAAAGGATGGTAATTTTTTTGTTTTCTGAATGGTAGATAGCAAAAACTCTTGCTAAAATATTCTGTATGTAAGAGTAAAAACCTATTATCATTCTTGATGCTTCTAACCCAGAGGAATTCATGTTTTATAAATGAAATGTTAGATCTTATTTCTTTATTGACTGGCAAAAGCCAGGTAAATCCCAGAAGAATACCTACAGTAGATCTTTTTTGACATGGGGCAATTGGCTGTTTCATTACAGGGAAATCAAACCAGATGTAACTTGATTCTTTATTACCTTCTTGTAGGGCAGAAATAGATCAATCTTTGGAAACTAGTATGGACAATAATTTAGATGATAACTTGAAGAAAGCATGCTTTAGTGTTTAAGGCCAGACAAAATCAGGAAATTTTGCTTTAAACCTTTAAAACTTAGTGGAAAGCACTGCTGCACTTAAAATACAGAGACATTTTGTCAATATTTGTAAAATAAATTTTTACAACATTTTATTTCATTATTACTTTTAAAACACTTTGTGGTGTGAGGGTTGGGAAATTTTTAAACTTATATACAGGACTGTTATCGAATGGGTAAATCTATGTGTATTTTATCCATTTTAGATAAGAATGGCAACATCCCCAGATCCCCTCATTTAGAGTGACCACTTCTCATTTCTCTGTAGTCAACAAATACTGCTTGTGCAAATTCCATCTGTAGTCAGTTGAGAACAATAGCATTTCCAGATAGTGAGTCAACATATGTGTTTTAGGTATATTCCTATGGATGGAATGAAAACTGCTTTGGAGACCTTCCTTTTCTCTAATCCTTCCTTAGGTAGACTACCTAGTCTTAGGTAGACTTACCAAAGTTTATAATTAAGCTTGAAAAGTGGACTGTATAGAAAAAAAATGAATCAATTAGTTTGAGTGAGAAATAACCCAACTTTACTGATTGATTTCTAATTACATAAATATGTAGAGAAAATATATGAAGTGATATGTACTATGTACTGACTGATACAACACTCAGCAGTATGCAAGTAAAATGTGACATATCAACAATTGGATTAGGTGCTTAAGCTTAATCATCTGAAAAGTGTAATAAACTTTTCTAAAAGGATTCTCAAGAAATTCAACAAAAAGAAATGCAAAGTCTTACACTGAGAAACACCTGGAGTGATGGAACCGATACTGGGCTCTCCAGCATAAGTCTGGAGCATGAACTTATTGAAAGGCAGGAGGTGATGGGAGCAAACAAGTAAAACTTTCTTTTACTAAAATGGTGGTCAAACACTGTGAGAGGTTGCCCAGAGAGGCCATGGAGTCTCCATCCTTGGAAAAAAATGAAAATCTGTCTGTACACCACCCTGGACACCTGCGCTAGCTGTCCCTGCTTGGGTAGGCTGGACTAGATGATCTTCAGAGATGTCTTCCAACCTCAGCCATTCTTTGATTCTGTGTTGTAAAACCTGAGTGTATTCATGCTCTTCCCTGACCCTCAAAGATGTGAAAAAGAACCCAGTCATATCAAAAATCAGAAAGAAGCACTGTCTCACTGAGTGGCCTGCTCTCTATATTTGATAACCCAGGTGAAAATACACAGCCATTATCAAACATGTATCTTACACATTATTGTCAAAGCTCCTCTATGCCCCAAACAGTAAAGGAATAAAGATGGCATCCATCAGATAAACCTCTTCTGCGAGGTATTTGGTAACAATTCACTAAACAATGTTATTAATAATTACCAAATGTCACTTTCTAACTAAATCATGCTAACAAAATAAACTTATCCTGACTGGAAAGTGTCATTAAATGCAGAACAGGAATGAGTTAGGATTTAATCTAGACCTTTCTTTTCCTCTGAGACTTGGTCAAGACCATACTTGCCAGAAGTCCATTTAATTTATTCTTAAAAATATCCAGGTAACAGGATTCTAGACCACCCATGTCTAATCCATTTCAAAGAGTTTCACTAGCTTCAAGAGCTGGAAAGCTTTTTCTTATACCAAAGTTAACCTGGAGAACCCTTTCCTGTATTCTCATATATTGGCAAACATTTATTATAGACATAAACACTCAGTAGTCTTTCTCTTAAAGAAACAAACATCCCAAATACCCAACCATTTTCCTGAATGAAATATTTTTCACCAGAGCTGTCATCAGGCAATCTTCTGGAGGTCTACGATATCCCAGACACCATGTATATATGACTTAAATATTGCAATGAAAAGGAGAGACAATAGAGAAATGACTGCTAAGCCACAGAAAGGGATGTAGGTGAATTAGGGTGCAATCTAAAGGACTTAGAGAATCAGCACAAGTTAAGTGGAGAATAGGAGAAGAACAAATTTTACTGAAAGCAGTTGCAACTTTCAGGTAGTTTTTAATGTGCATCTTGTCCTGATAACAGCAAGTGCAAGATCTAAAAATTGGCACCGTACTTTCTCAACCTTCCACAGCTGTGGTGCATTAAGGTCTTTACTACACCTTTTCTAATAGCTAAAGGTCATCCAAGATTTATGCTTGCCAAAATAAAAAGCTAGGTTGTAAAAACCACCAGTAGCTAATGCAGCCAGGCTCCCTATTCCTGTTCACTTTCAGTTCGTTTAACAGAAGTCATGAATCCCATCTAAAATGAGCAAAACAAACAAACAAAAAGAACATTGTGTATTTTTGTGGAACACAGTGCAGCATTAGAAGCACAACACACTCCAGTATTTGAAACCTGAATTTGGCAGTTAAGTTCTTAACAGGCAGATTCTTCAGTCTTTTGTGAATGGAAAATTTTCATTTAAAAAGTAGGATGTAGGCATATGTTCTACATCTGAATTAGTATACATCTGAATAGTTTGCTTAAGAATAGACTCGTGTATTTCCAGTATTTTTTTTTAACAGATCACAATGTAAATGAAGTCAGCGTTTTGCTAATTGTCGCAAGGAACACAAATAGCAGAATTATTTCTCTATTATATTTTTCTGAGAGCAACAATCTTATATTCTCTCTGTCAGCGTGAAAAACCTTGATGTGATATTGAATTAAGAGCTACCTTTTGACAGCCATCTTCATGTAATATCCAAACCCCTTTTCACTATAACAGGTACAATACATGCCTGAGATCTCTGCTTGAGGTGCAGAAGTTGATTCATACCTTTGTCATATCTAAGTTGGGTTACTGAAATTTATTATTTTAGGCAAGTAAAGCTAAAATGCCTGTTAAAATGCATCTCCAATTTTGCTAAAACATCAATTGCTGCAAATCTACACAATACTGTTTATCAACCCACTTCTATAAGTGGTTCCATTTACTTCTGGTGAAATATCACATTTATTTTAAAGGAAAGATTTCATCTGGAGAACCATACTAGTCTTGCTAATTTGTGTGTTTATTTAACAGACTAAATTTTGAAAGGGGCTTTCAAATATGTAGTCATAAGCATTCACACGTGTAAGTAATGGAGTTTATACTTGCAAAACTCATTTTGACAAAAGGGATTTGCTTCGGAAAATTCTATCCTGTGTGTAGGTAAGTGCTAGATCCATCATATGCAGGCAGAGATGACAACGTTTTAAAATATACAAACAAACAGAAAAAGGTTTTCAGTACACCCATGGAGGCAGGAGTTTCAGAATTTGGGTTAGATTTCGAGTGGATTTGCTCTGGGAGGTACCAGCACTCTCCTGGAGAAACTGACTTCCCATGGCTTGGATGGATGTACTATTCACTGGGCAAAAAACTGGCTGGACAGTTGAGCCCAGAGTGAACAGAACTAAATCCAGCCGGCAGCCAGTCACAATGTGATATTCCCCACGGTTCAGTATTAGGGCCGGCCATGTTTAACACCTTTATCCATGATCCAAATGGGGATTGAATGCACCTTCAGTAAGTTTGCAGATGACACCAAGATGGGCAGGAGTGTTGATCTGCTGGAGGGCAGGAAGGCTCTGCAGAGGGATCTGGACAGGCTGGATCCATGTGCTGAGGCCAACAGTATGAGGTTCAACAAGGCAAAGTGCTGAGTCCTGCACTTGAGTCACAACAACCCCATGCAACTCTACAGGCTGGGGTCAGAGTGGCTGGAAAGCTGCCCAGTGGAAAAGGACTTGGGGGTGCTGATCAGCAGCTGCTGAACATGAGCCATCAGTGTGTCCAGGTGGCTGGGAAGGCCAATGGCATCCTGGCCTGGGTCAGCAAGAGTGTGGCCAGCAGGGCCAGGGATTTTTTTTCCCTATACTCAGCATTGGTGAGGCCACACCACGAATCCAGTGTTCAGTTTTGGGCCTCTCACTGCAAGAAAACTGTTGAAGTGCTGGAGCAAGTCCAGAGAAGGCCAATAGAGCTCAGGAAGGGTCTGGAGCACAAGTCCTGTGAGGAGCAATTGANATCCTGGCCTGGGTCAGCAAGAGTGTGGCCAGCAGGGCCAGTGATTTTTTTTTCCCTATACTCAGCATTGGTGAGGCCACACCACGAATCCAGTGTTCAGTTTTGGGCCTCTCACTGCAAGAAAACTGTTGAAGTGCTGGAGCAAGTCCAGAGAAGGCCAATAGAGCTCAGGAAGGGTCTGGAGCACAAGTCCTGTGAGGAGCAATTGAGGGAGCTGGGGTTGTTTAGCCTGAAGGAAAGGAAGCTGGGGGAACCTTGTTGTTCTCTACGACTACTTTAAAGGAGGCTGTAGCCAGGGGGAGGTAGGTCTCTTCTCCCAGGTAGTGACTGAACAAGAGGAAGAGTCCTAAACTTGCCCCAGAGAAGGCTTAAATTGGATATTAGGGAAAAATTCTTAATTATGAGGTTTGATCAACATCAAAACAGGTCATCCAGGGCAGTGGTGGAGTCTCCATCCCTGGAGATATTTAAAAGGCATGTAGATGTGACGCTTAGGGACACAGTTTAGTGGTGTATTTGGCACTAGTGGGTTAAGAGTTGGTCTCAGTGATCTTAGAGGTCTTTTCCAATCTAAACAACTCTATGATTCTTTGATTGTTAAGGCAGCAATTTCAGGACAATACTGTCACAGCTCACTTCCTGTTTTAGTGGTTTTGAGGGAAACAATCTGGTAGTTTGTCTCAATTATTTTTTTTTCTCATAACCTTACCATAAATTGCTAAAAACAGAAGTGGAAACTGTGCTAATCTAAACCAATTTTCTGCATGAAAACTGTAGATTTCTTCTCCTTATTTGTGCATATAACCTAATAAAGTGTTATTGAAATAGATTGTTTCCTTTAGAAAGACACCTGACATTGATAAAAGGACTCCAAGTGATGAGGAATTTACCATATTCTTCACTAATCCGTTGCAAAGCTGATTGCCCTCACTGTTATAAATGTGTATCTTGCATCTACTCTTTAAACTGAAATCCCTTGCGGCTGCACGTTGGTTCAAGTAAGATGCCATGACTTGTGTAAGAGCTTAATACATCAATGACTGCTCCAAGTGCTGACAATACAAAATGAGTGAGCTTTCTCCAACCATCAGATCAGATACAATAATCTTGTTACAGAACATTTATGCTTAAATTTAAATTTATAAAGCATTGCACAGGATTTTAACCATGCTATTTCACTGACCATAATGGAAATTGTCTGACTGCATGCCCTACAAGCTGCTGATAAAATGTATGTGTTAGACACTAAGGGCAAGATATATGAAATGAATTGGGTGCTGCTGTGCTGGGATTTGTAATGCCTAAACTTTTAAGCTGCTTGACTTCCTTTCTGCTATCAAGGTCCCGGATTAGATGGCCAAGACTCAGTGGGAATAACAGCATAAATCAGTGGGAGCACATAGCTGCCTCTCAGCAGCTAACAGGTTCTGTAGGAAGCATCTTAATTCTATCCATGATAAAGCTTTAGCTAGTGCTAAGGAGGAAATATATATTAAATAACATTTCTGGCCATGGTTTAGCAGCTAACTCTGCAAATAAAAGACATTGAATACACCTTCTGTGCTTCCAGATCATGTGTCAAAGCAGTAAATATACTTATTTCCTTCCATGTGAGGGGATGAAGCAGAAGAAACAATTCAAGAGAAGGCAGTAAGGGTGATGGCTGTTTTACACAAGGGGACCTAAGTCAAACTTCTTTTCCAGCATGTGTGAAATTAGAAATCAGCTGCTTCCTGCACCTGAAATAATTATATATTCCCACCACCTGAAAGATCAAAGTACAGCAGACATAATCAAACTCTTTTCTGAGCTGCACTACAAAGTTGCATATAGCAAACATTCAAATTCATTTCCTAAGCCAGGTCACCAGCATGATGTTCCTGGCATCACCATTCTCTAACCTTTCATTCCCAAATAAAGATTTAGATACTACATTCCACATGCCTCTCAGCCTTTCACAGTATCACTAAATGATTGATGTTGGAAGGGAGCTCTGGAAGTTACCTGGTTCAACTTCCACTGCATAAACAGGAGCACCTAGGACTGGTTGCCCAAGACCAACCTTGCTATTTGCCCATGTCCAAATAGCTTTTAAATACCTTCCAGGAGGGACATTCCATAGCCTCTCTGGGCAACCTGTGCCAGTGGTCAGTTACCTTCACAGTGAAAGAGTGTTTCCAGATGTTCAGAGGAAATGTCTTGTGTTTCAGCTTGTGCCTATTGCCTCTGATCTTGTCAGTGGGTACCACTGAAAAAGAGTCTGGCTCCATGTTTTTTTCACACTCCCTGCAGATATTTATATACATTGACAAGTTCCCCCAAGCCTTCTCTTTGCCAGGCCAAATAGTCCCAGCTCTCTCAGCCTTTCCTCATAGGAGAGACATTCAACCCCTTCATCATCTTTATGGCCCTTTTCTGGACTCTCCCCAGTGTATCTGGAGATCTGTCCAGTACTGTCTGGTATTCTCCAGGACTGAGAAGCTCAGAATTCAAGATGATACTTCAGGAGTGGCCTCAGCAGTGCTGAGCACAGGGAAAGAATCACCTCCCTTGCCCCAGCAGCAACCATATGAATCAATCCAGAGTGCCACTGGCCTTCCTTGTGACAAAGGCACATGGCTGCTTCACGTTGAGCTTTGTGTCCGCCAGGACCTCCAGGTACTGTTCTGCAAAGCAGCTTTCCAGATGGGCAGTCCCCAGTGTGTATTGGTGCATTGCAATTCTGCTGTTCCCATACTTCCCATTTCTCAAACTCCTGCATCGTGTACAAGCAAGATGTTTTTTATCCTGGTTGCCTGAGGCCTTACTTTTGAACTGTATGTGTTCAAAAGCATAGAGCAGCAGTACCACAACATCTCAGAGCTAGGACCTCCTGTTCTGATGAGATGAGAGGAAGTGTGGTCAGGCAGGGGTAAGGAGAGGAATACAAGAGTAATGATCTACCACATTCAGCTGGACTGTTGGACGGCGAGACACGACATGCACTTCACATAATGTCACCAGGACTGCAAGTATTTTCATGCTCTTATGTAAAACACCTCCCCAAAAAGTGCCACAGTTCTATTCTAACTCCTCAATTTACCATCTAATTTAATACCAGATTATTCTTTAGAAAAGAATTTTCAAAATATATGTCAATGTATTTATATACTACACAGTAAATTACTTTTTGTCTTAAAAAATCAAACTTCCCTAAGGCCTTGATCATCACAGGAATCAAAATTATGTTTACTCCTTTCACAACAGTTGCCGCTCACAAAAAGAGCAACCTCTTCAAGAAAAAAACAGTGATGGTACCCAAATTTACAACATAAACACTGTGTTATAAGAGGATACTTTCAGGTTTGAATCACACAGAGGTAAATAAGCAGTTACAGTCCTGAGACAGAGACAGAGTTTCAAGTCCCTTGTCCCATGCCCCAAGTGTCTCATTTAGTATTGCAGATATAATATTAGTCATACAGTTAAATTATAATTCAAAAATGTGATCTGGTTAGGAGCAGCCAGGGCAGAAGTTAGGAGACCTATTTGCTATTTCACATTCCATAATTTCTTTCCAAGTGAGCAAATCCCAAAACATGTTTGTCTCAGGAATAGAATTATGTATATATATTTTTATTTATTAATAAATGAGATGTTACATGATCAATAATTCACTAATTATAAATATTGTTGGTATTAGCAGGAAAGCAAGACATATCCTGACTTCATGATCTACATTTTGTTGTAATCCTTTCAATGACTTCATTGTACTGAGTGTTTAACAAAGAAGCATTCAGAGTGCACTACAACATACATGGCTGTAGTTTATGACCTGCTGACATGAACTGAATAGTACATATCTTATATAATGCTGGTCTAAAATATAATACATCTGCTCTTGAATCATGAGCTTGCAGGCTGCTCTGTTAGACCCCTGGCTGGAGCCCTAGAAGTTTATGCACAAATTTCATTGTCACCTTGTAGATCTTTGCTGTTGGATGCAGAAACTTATCTTGCCCTTTCTGTTTTGCACCTAAGGAAAAAAAGTTAAAATATGAAAGGCTAAATTTTCTTGGTCTCATTGTGTCTGGAGTGTAACTTCCACCCTTGCAAGCAGGGAAGGGGATTCAGTCACTGTTCAACTCTGCATAACTTTACCAAATCTCTTACCTTTTTAGACATGAAAAAACAGTTGTTTGCTCAAGACATTGATACATGCTGATGACAGAGAGGTACCTTCTGAGGTATGTGGATTGCAGAATGGCTGCATTTCTTTTTGCAAAGTCTTGAGATACTAAAAATTCCACATGGGATATGGCAAAGGCAAAACTGAAGATTCCTGAAGCAACTCCATAAAAGTACACAAAAAGTTTAATAAATCATGTGGACTGTACTATGGAACACCAACCTCTAACCTACCTGGGGGATGAGGGATCTCAAACAGCATCTCCAAAATCTATCATTAAGCTCAGCTTTATATCACTGTGTTAAAAAACAGCTGAGGGAACTCCTTCTCCCTGTTTGTTAGTAATCAAACAAAGCATTTCTGTGTGTCTCAACATTTAACATTCAATTTGTTAAATGTCACAGAAGAAAAATAAAATGAAAAAGACATCAGTTCATAATGTATTCTTTAAAGTTTCATCATCCCATTACTCCGTGTTTCTCCATATTGACCTAATTTGCCATGACAGGAACATTGTCTGTGTTTCAGAATATTCCAAGTGTAGAAATTGCTAAATCTTTGTGTGAATTGTATGCTAGCTTAGCAAACAGAGCCATATTTATTGGCATTAATTTCACCATTCATAATAAAGATATATCATTAATCAGAAACAATTTTACTAAGGGAAACATCATTTATTTAGGTACCTAACATTTTAATTGTCACAGTTAGGGGTTGATCCTTCCTCATATGGCACTTTGACGTTCTTTCTACATCAGACCTCAATGTAGTTAGTTTCTGCCCTGCCAGATTAGCTGTAAATTCAGATTTTTGTTAGGACTGTCTGACACTCTAAACAAATCTCACAACATGAACACTTCAACAGGAATTGGACAAGTAAGCTAGAAGGTTAAAATCAACCCATTCATATCTGCTATCAATGAAAATCATTATGCACTGACAGCAGAGGCTGCTGCAGGAGTTTCAGTCATGGTGGATAGAAGTCCACATCACAAAATCATAAATACAAGTAGTCTAATCCTGTAGTCTTTAAAGATCTAAAGTGAGAAGAACTGAGAAGCTGATAAAATTAACCTTCTCTTTCACCTTCAAGGAATCCATCCTAAGACAACACTGAGGCATTCTGGCACTATTGTCTGTAAGGGTCTCTTTCCATGTTTAATAATTCTGTGAATGCAAAAGGTTCTATAGCAGTCATTGCTATTAGGTGCCAACTCAGAAATATGAGAATTCAGAAAATGAAGGGGTAGGATGAGCAAAGTGGTGAAGATTTAGGTTAGATGTCAGATTGGAACATTCTGCTGAAATTATTGCAAAATGCTTTCTGGCAGAGAGAATAATAAGTCTGACCAACTACATTTATTAAAAGTATTCTCTATGCATAATTTATTTACAAATAATCACCTTCTAGATATTTAAGTATTAGAGAGACTCTGTTTTTTCCTAGAAAATTAATTAATTTAGCTATCCCAGTATAACCATTTATCCAATTTACCTACTTTTTTATTCTACAAGCTACCCGTAATTTGTGCTGTCACATTAATATATAGTGATTCTAGTGCACTTAATCAGGACAACTCTAAAATGAAAAAATGGAGGGAAATGCATAAACATTTACAAGGTCATCTGCAAGCATATAATTTCATGAGTGAAAGTATCCTGTGAGGCACACCTTAACCTTAAAAGATAAGGCCAACATGAGTTTACTTATTTGTTTATTCCTAAATAAACTGGCACCAGTTTCCTCTGTTCAGTGTCAACATAGGGAAATTCCAGGAAAAACACTGGCATGGCATATCCAAGATATCCAAGATACTGAGTATTTGCAACTCCCTAATTTTCCTCTTTTTTTTCTTTTTATTTCTTTTCTTTTTTTTTTTTAAATTCAAGTTCAGTTAAGCAATAAGCTGAGCAATGTGTGCATTGATGGCCTTAAGGAATACAGGTGACAGAAATTAAGAGCAATAATTTAAAATTATTCTTAAAAACTTTTAAAAAGCAAAAATATGGAGAATTAGTCACCTATCACCACTACTTATGGTATACTAAAGTTTCCAACACAAGATTCTTGGTTGGTTTTCAGTTAGATTCTTGGTTACATCAATGATTATTCAGCACCACTTTCAGCTGAAATAGATCTCTTCTCACTCAACATACTAATTTCTTTTTTCTGTAGGACTAAAGCCTTTCTGTAGGAACCCAGGGCTTTATCACTTCAAGGTTTAATCATGGTGTATGACACTACTCAGAACTACCCAAACAAGCAGAATTTGGTGAGTCTCCTTATTAAGTAACACACCTGAGAGAATACATGGACCTTGGCCACACTTACTGTAAAATGACCAGAGCAAAGTTTGCAGCAGTCACTTGGAACCATAAAATTGCCAATAGACATATTTCTGAGAGATCCCTTGTTCCTCACTCTCTGATATCACTGTGGCAAATCTAACCACAAGTGTTTGCACTTATACTGCTGTGCCATTAACAATGGTAATGTTTTCTCATGAGAGTTCATATATATTTGATTTTTTAAAACTGTAACTATATTGTCAGTTACCAATTCTAATTAATAGAATATTAGTAACACAGACTTTAGTTCCTCAGCCTATTCAGCATCAGGCTGCAGACCAGACTTTAGCACCACAAGGAACAAACTTCTCTTTTAGGCAAGGTTTGTAATTGCTTTAGTTAAAAGTACAAATGTAGATGTGCCTTGAGATCTACTTTGCTCTGAGAGTTCCTTTCTCTCTTGATTAGACAGGATTTTGTTATCTTCAACCATTCTATTCTTCCAGGCTTTTTTAAACAGATTGCTCACGGAGCTGTGAAGGTTTAACAGGAAGTAACAGACAGTCCTTTGGCATTAAAAAGATTCACAAGAGTTCCTCTTTTCAATCCTTTTATGCATATTTCTCTTAAGATATAGTTTTAAAATTGTGTGTTGCATTTGGAGCATGAGTGCTTATATGGAAAACTCTTTAATATATAGATAAATAGCTCATCCTGTGAAAGCTAGGTAATTCTATATCTTGATACAGCAGTTTCACTCTGTGGATACAGTCCAGCTGGTAAATCAGTTGTAGTGTGAGACTATAACTGCCATAATTCACAACTACCATTTTAAACTAAGGTAGGTTTTAAAATCTCTTTACAGCTATAAACCAAACATAGATATTTACCATGCAGTCTCTTCATGCTATGTTTCATCCCATCTTGTCAATCAATACCTAATACAATGTTAGTCTAATTATATACATACAATGTAATTATACATAGAATGTAATTATACTGTAAGTAGAAATCCTCCTATTAAAACATAACAATGCTTTAGACATGGGTAGACTAAAGAAACAAAGCACTACAGAGTTGTGTACAATTATTATTATCTAAACAAAGAGCTGAAATGTCATATGAAGATGGAGCACAATGAAAGTGATTGATATGTCATTTTTTGTATTAGTTAAGATATTGTATGCTGACTACAATGCACTCTAGATACAGAAAAGTGTGTCACAGTGCTGCTTGAAAACATATATATATTTCTGTTATTGATCTAACCTGTTTAAATTACACTATTGTTTTCAAGGAAAGCTTATAATCCTTTTTAGATGAGTGACATGTTTTCCTTTTAGCTTTAGTGCTTTACAGAAGAAAAGACGAAGCAGAGAGAGCATCAGATCTAGGAAGCACGTGCATCAGCTATTATCAGTCACCTAGCTCATACTTGTCTCCTTAATGTGGTTTCAGAAGGTCAGACCTGTAGCAGATGTATTACTCAGGTGACAACAGGAACATCAGCACTGATGCATATCACTCACAGAAGTAAAACCTCTCTGCTTGGGCCATTGCTGCCCTATCAGGACGCCATTGCAAAGAACAAATTGTTACACTTACTCTCATAAATGTATATAAAAAAGAACTGCCATCAGTGTACTTCCTTCAGACCTTCAGACAGAATAGATCTCCTCAGATGCAGACAAAGGAGAACTTTTGCAGAGAGAGTGGGAAGAATACATATATATTCTCTAGGTTGGGGATACCATATGAGACAAAACTTACAAGGCTGGTGAATTTCCAAAGCATGAATTAGACAACAATGAACACAGTGGATCAACACTGCCAAGACTATTCACTGCAGGGTGCAAAACCCAATTTAGTTGTCAAAATGTCAATACCTACAAGTAAATTAAGTCTAAGCTCCTGTGGTCAGTTGACATTTGTTGGACACGAGGTGCCCACCAAGCTACCCTATCCTCCTCTGTGTCAGCTGGACAGAGAAAATATAATGGAAAAAGTCTTGTAGGTTGAGATAAGGCAGTTTACTAAAGCAAAAATGAAAGGCTGCATGTGCACGAGAAAAGGCAAAAAACCCAAATGTATTATTTTTTATTTTCCATCACCAAGTGGTATCTGGCCACTTCCTGGGACTCAGGGCTTTAGAACACATAGGGGTTGCTCCAGAAGGCAAACACTGTAAATAACCAATTCCCCCCCTTCCTGCTCCTTTCTCTTAGCTTTTATATCTGAGCTGACGTAATATGGTGTGGAGTACCCCTTTGGTCAGTTTGGGCCGCCTGTCCTGGCTGTGTCCCCTCACAGGAATTTGCCCACCCCCTTCCTACTGGTGAGGGTGAAACGTTGCAGAGAGGCACTGATGCTGTGCCAGAGCTGCTCTGCAGCAGCCAAAGCACTGGGGTGTTATCAGCACCTTTCCAGGTACCAGTGCAAAGCTCAGCACTGTGAGGGCTGCTGTGGGGAAATGAGCTCCATCTCAGTCAGACCCAATGCAGTTCCCATTATGGTCAGCTGAATGTTAGTCAAAACAAGCAAGAAGGCCGTACATCTAACTAAATATTGTTAGCTACTTTGGGGTGGTTTTAAGAACTCTCATCTGCTATTAATTTTATTGACTAGATGAAAGCTTAGGTACCTAACTCACACATTGGTGCTTCCATTTAGAAACCTTCATTTAGATTTTTAGAATCCAAAGCTGATGATCTCTACAGGTACCTTCCAACCTTGGCCATTCTGTAATATTGTGGTTTCTCAGTTTCATATCCCTACTCAGCAGAATATCATGAAACAATAAAACATTTTGAATAACTCAACCTTCTGAAAACTTTGAAATCATAATCGTTTCCACATATTACACAAGACTACTCAGAAATTTGCATTGTAGCAGAAGTTTAGCATAAGCACAGAAACATTTAACCTTGACAAACATAAATCAAAGTTTAAAGCACCAGTGACTGGCATATTCATTGCCCTTTTTGTTTATCCCTTCAAGCTTTAATTTCCAAGTTCCTCTATATATATTTTATTATTAAATTTCAAAAAGCATATTCAAGATGGGTAACTGAATCCTCATGTATGTATCATAGTTGCCAGTTCATAGTTAGTGACTGGTGAAGGGACATATCCATTGCCAAAATAACCTTAAACTACTAGTCTAGTGGGCTTCATACATCTGTAAAGCACACAGAAAACTGAGATCACTTCTAACCCATGATACACCACTCTCAGCATGGGGTGCAATCCCTCTCCACACACTTTCATTTATATCTTCAGCTCTCTGCTTCCTTTGAGGGTATGCAGCATTTCTTGGAGGTGCAATGTGGTCCACCTTGCACAAAACAGCTTACACTGAAGTCACCTACTGAATATACTCAAGCACTGCTCTGAAAATGTATGCCTGTATTTTAAAGTGAGGTGAATTTCCATTTACAGCTGAAGCAAGATTTAGAGGAGATCAATGAAGCCTCCCTCAACTGATACAAAAACAGATTTTGTAGACTTCAGAATAATCAAAGAGTTAACCTAGTTTCATTCCTTCATGAGTAAAACTCACTGGTAGGCTTTTATTATGTTAATTTTCCAAACTTGCAAAGCAAAAAATTCAGTAAACTGAAGGTAACCAAAGGGGCTGTTTGGTAGAGACAGAAATAAACTGTGTCTTTTGAAGTGTTCTAGAGAAAATGTGTTCAGAATATTTAAGTCTCAAGTGAGTTACCAAAGGTTATTCATTCACAAGTGAGATAAATTCATACCTGTCAAATTGTCTGGATCCTCTGTGTGATCACTAGGGCCTCAAATCATTTATTTTTTTCCCCAGTGAAAGTTCAAGATTTTCACATATCCAAATTTAGTAGCATTTCCTGTGTCTGAAAGTAAATGAATTCATTTTCCTTTCATCTCACTTTCCACTTTTACAAGACTAGTGTGAAGAAAAAAAATAAATCCAGGTTGGCTGGCATAAATTGTTTTAAAGTACAATTTCACAGAGCAAACAGCCTGCAACTTCCTTACAACAGATACTATATTTTTAAACAATCTTTTTAGAAAAATCCTATGGCTGGCAGTGATTTAAAATGAATGTGTAAAATATCATTTCAAACCAATTCAAGACCTGCACAGACCTTGAAGGCTTTTCTACAGCTTAAGCTCTTGGATGTGCAAAAACAGCATTTGCTTCTGCTCCCCTTTGACACTTGATCCAAAAGGAATTACTATAATCAGCCCAAACTTGCATTATTGTAATAACATGAATCACTGTTTCCAGTGTGCAAAGTGTGGACTGTGTTTGGTATCAGTCCTGTGGATTGAAGAAAATTCCATGGAGTGGGGTTAAGGAAGGAACTGAGAAGTCAGCAAGAATAGCAGAAATCTTACATTTTCAATGAAAAAAAGAGATGATCAGGGCAAGCAACAGAGAAACTCTTTGCTCATGAAGCCAGAACATTAAAAATGGTGGACAAAAACATTGACGAGGAGTCACATTACTGAGGGACACAAAAAGAGTCAGAGACTGATATTGTGGATGTTTCCTGTATTTTCCTAAACTGTTCTTATTAATAACTACACATAATAGCAATTGAAAATGTGGGTGAGTTCAAAGTCACACACATTGCATAGTCAAATTTTTGTAAAAGAATATTTATATTTTACATTTCTGATGGCATGGCAAATAGCTTATTTTTATTTCATTTCAGAAAAAAATAAAATGAGGAAAGAAGTCCCATATTTTTTTCACATGCTTTATGCTAGCTAAGTCATCATTAAAAAAACCCCAGAATATAAAATTTTTATGTTTTTATATTCTGTAATTTTTACCTTTTTTTTTTTTTTTTTTGGTGAAGTATTATATTTCACAGCATTTATGTCCTACCTTTTGCTGCATTTGGCATCTCAGTGCCTTGAAATACAAAGAAATTTTGAATAAGGCAGTAGGGCAAAAATTTGGAAAACCTGCCTCCTGCCAAGATACACAATTTCAGAATTCTTACTTTTCCATATAGTGTCATCAGATCTCAGAGACAGTAAAACACCATAAATAATACATCATTCTATTCAATTTATATATTTCTGGATAAAAATTTAAATTCTCCCATCCAGTCACACTGTTGTGGTTGACATTTATTTATTTATCTATTTATCTATTTATTTATTTAAATTCCATGAATAATTTTTATTTTCAAATCTATGCATAACTCCTCACTTAGGATATGTTGGTTCTGAAAAATATAGCCCACATGTTGTCTACTGTTTTGATGATGTCTGATTCTTGATGGGGAACAACTATCTGTGGAGAATTAAAACAATTAAATAGTCAATCAAAGGAAAAGCAAACTATTCAGTCTCCGAAAACTGATAGAGTGAAGTATCTCATGCTTGTACCTTGAATATGACCATAGTGCTTCTTTGGATAGCATTTTTTGTATTTACATAGGTAAGTTAGAATGTGCATACTAATGAAATATAAAAATTATTATTATTATTATTATTATTGTTATTATTATTATTATTATCATTGTTATCAGAAAGGAACTTCTTTATTGGATCACTCATTAGATATGCACAAAACTTCAAAACATTATTTTTAAGGGTTCTGATAGCATTACAAGTGTAGTAGCTACCCTCTTTTAATCCACTATTGTAGAATGTACAAAGCTGAACTATTTTGATTGTACCAAGGGGAGAATCTGGCCCAATGGGGTCAGAGGAGAATGTAGCAGCATATGTATATTGTATAAATACAAATAAAATAGATCAGAAGGTACTCAGAAAATGACAGATACTTTAATTCTTAAAAGGCTTAGACTTTCAACTCCTTTAGAAATTATGAAATGAAGAATAACAAAAAAACAACCCCCCATTATTATCCAAGCAGAAGTGGTATAAGATCATTTATCTTGATGGATGTCACCTTAGAGCACATATTATCCCTATCTCTCAAAGTGTTTTTTCCCCCTTATTTCATCTCTGACATTCATTGTAAATTTAATGATCCACATACGATTTGCTGGTGTCTCAGTCTGGTGTTTTGAATCATGAAACTAGTACTAAATTTATGGCACTGCAGTACCACTTAGTGAATCATTAAGCAGTACAGTGATTTTAACGATTTGGATCATACTGGACCTCATCACTGTATAATGAGGTTCCATTTAGTGTAAATTTTATGTAAAAATTCAATTTGCAAACCAACAACATGAAACTACAACATTTTTTTTAACCTGACACTGCATATATTTATCGTGATTTCCACCAGTGTTTCACATTGGGAAAGAAAATGTTACCTCATTACAGAAATAAATTTTTACACTCTTCGCACCACTGAAAAATATATACTTTCAGACTGGTATTTTTGTAGAAACCTATTCTAAACAAAAATCTCTAGAGGGCTTAGATGTGGTTATTAGAGTATGCTGAATTAGACTGTGGTATTACTGATGCGGCTGAGCACTTGGAGAAGTGCTTGTTCAAAGGGTTCCCAAACCCTTCTCTGCTGCCCAAGAGGATCCACCAACACAGAGGGGAACGTTCTTTACTGCCCAGCTCAGTAACATTGGGTCATCCCACTACCTTTTTTATTATAAACCCTGTTTCACAAGCCAAAGACTTTCAATGCTGAATCGCTTCTCTAAAGTTTACTGAAGGACTAACTAGATATTTGTAACCAACCCAAATACAGATCCACCATTTTGAAGAGTTTTGCGCTGTAGAAACTGTGCAGGGTACTATGGAGTTAATGCACTGTTAGAACAACTAACAGCTTCTGTAGAAAGTTTTCCATTTGGAAACTAGTAATTTTAGACAGTGTTTTCAGTAAAGTTTGCTTCGCCATTTGGTTTTCATCAAACAAAAGCAATCTAAAGTGTTCATAGATAATTGGGTCATAGTCTCTAATTCCATTTCACCCACCCTCTTGGTAGTATTAACTAATCTGGTTGGTCCAGAGTCCTAAAACAGAAGAACTTTAATGGGAAGCAAGTACAGTTCTTGAAAAGAATTACGTTTTTTCAGTTTTTCCGGTCCAGATTACATGCATTTGAGAAACTTGAGTTTTAATTAATTAAGTCATTGAAGCCCTGCAGTATTTTTGAGGTAGTGCAAAACAATGGGGATATAATAAAAATCCTTACATTAATTGATTTTTTAGTTCAACCACACGTGACAGCTCAGACTCTCTAAGCACTTTAGAGATGACAAAGGTAACAAAAGACATGAGTAGGATTGAGACTGGAGTTTTTTTCCTCCAAAGGAAAATCAAAGAAATGCAGCAAATCAAATGCATATAAGTGGCAAATAAACAAAGTAGCACAATAATTCTAACAAAGTCTTAGAAAAGTTTGTGTTACAAAATATCCTAAAATGGTGCAACCACTTTTCTTCATGGCTACCCAACTCAGATGCCTGTTGCTAGACATGAAGCATAGAAACTTTCTGTTCAATAACATCAGTGGCTAAGAAATATGTGATACTACTTACCTGTACATTTTTTAAATGGAGAGTAAAATACCAGAGATAGAAGCTCTCTCAGTCTTTTAGCTTTCTTTTCCATGGTGCAGTTGTAGGCGTAATATTTTATGGAACCAGGAACATTCAATAATCTGACTTGAGCGACAATAAATCTTGCTATATTGAGTTGTGTTGTTGCTGTTGAGTTAGAAAGAATAGTAACTAGAATAGATTAAATGCAACATAAGATCTCTAGCAAACAAAATATACATTTTTAAAAGTTTACAATTGAATCCATATTTGGAACAGTGTTTAGGAAATAACAAGGCTTGCTTTCATCCAGCTGAAGGAATATGCACGTGCGTGCTCTCACATATGACAGATTCAATAGCATTCTCATTCACAGGTTAGCGAGTACTAGAGCTAAACCAGCTGAGTTTCCTGTGGATTTGTGTGTCACAGCTGACAACCTCTCTCCCTACAGATGCTAGTGAACATTTTTCAGTGTGAACGTTTCCAGTGAACATTTCCTGCTCAGAGAAAGCATATCTGCTTTGTGTGAATTCTCTGATGTCTAATGATGGTTTAACACTGGCTGCAATATTTTCTTCAGCTGGGTCACTAATGGGGTCCCTCTCTCCAACTTTGCAATCTACAGAGCACATTTCCACTGATCTGTGATCCATGAAGCCTATAGTCTGCTGTGAAATTTGGTCAAAACTAACTAAAGGGTATAAGAGGAAGGGTTGAGGCAAATAACTGAACAGACCTAGACCAAGATAGTATAAATGCAGAGCTTTTTCCTTTTAAATCAAAATTAAAAGGAACCAAAAAACCTAGAAAGCTGGGTTAGCAGTTTCCCAAAGGCTGCCTTTTGGTTAAATTAGATGGAACATTTTAATTTGCTCTTGACATGATCTCAAAACTTTATAAGGTTTTTAACATGCTGTATGAACTCACCACAGTCAGAGCATTCAAATGAATTGGGCTGCAATTTTTCTATAAAGTGCGTGCAGCAAAACCACAAAAAGACTTTGGAATCTCAAACGGATGCATTTGTTATTGCATGTGATGCCTTAGATTTTAACTTTTATATTTTTCAAATCCTGTACTGCCTAGTGTGTAACTCTGAAGTTTCTTGTGGCCTGTTAGCTGCTGTTCTCTCATGCTGGTTAGACATAACAAACCCTCTCTAGGTTTCCACCTCAAGGACACCAGGCCCCAAAATGTGTAAACTAAAATCTTAAGAAAGCGGGGGGAAAAATTGGGGAAATTACATCACTAGCTAAAGTTATAATTGGAGAATTAACCCTGATATGCAAATAGACCAAACTTACAAAAAGATGAAGAAGACGTGACCCGGTGTCCATCTTGGGTGTAGCCTTTTGACTGTCCAGGGTGTACCTTTGAAGGCCCTTCAAATAAATATGTCCTTTTATCCTCTTATTCTTGTCTAGTCTCTATGTTTTAGGTGGCCACCTCAGGCATCACAAGAGGCAGAATAAAAAACTTTTTAAAGAGTAAAAAATATTATTTGCCAAGTGAGACAGAGCAAACTATGAGGGTTGGTAAAGGTACCCCAATATTCACCTCTGCCTGGCACACTCTGCAATTATGAGCTGCTTGTGCTGGTTTCCTAATGAAAAAAAGGGGTTTGTGCATGCATAAAGGTCTACTCATCAGTCCTGGTCAGCTCTGGCCATTGACAAAACGCTGATCGATTTTAGCCAAGGTAAATAGAGTAATAGAAGAGCCAAAGATATTTAATTGGAACAAGTCTTTTCAGAATTAGCTGATGGGTTATGAATGGTCTCCATAGGTCTCCATGACTCTGCTGCCCTAACTCGTTTGTGCTGTTGGCCAGCTGGCACACGTGCAGCCTGGAATCAGTGAGCCCTCCATGGCCACTTGACCAGTCAGGAGTTCAAGTGCATGGGAGGTGACTGTGGGCACTAAAGGAAGAGAAAAGGAACTCATAGGAGCTGTGAAAGAGAATTGAAGGTGGTGCAGTACCAAATTAAATTACTTTATTAATTTAGAAGATGGAAGATTTGCATATACGGGTGACAAAAAATCTCAACTCAATGAAAATCTATTTCCTCTTTTCTTGATGTCTTACCAAATTAACTTTACACAGTTAGAAAATTACTGATAGTGTACCCTTTGGAAAACAGGAGCTAATGATAGCAGCAGCACCAGTTGTTTCTCAGGTGATTCAGACTCCCCAAGGCATCTGGACCACACAGGCAGTGTGACCAAGCCAAGCAGTATTCATGACAAATAACACCTTGAGCCATTCCTCAGCTAAGGTTACCTAACTGGTGGATTAGTGCGACAGCTTTTTGCTGGTTTCCTGAATAGCTTTGTTCCCACTCACACAGAACCCACAGCTCATCCAACACAGAGACTAGACATCTAAACACATACCAAATAAAGCTTCAAAGCAGGTAACATGGCACTATTGAGAAAAACATTAAATTATTTTTGTAGCATTGGTATATGAGAATGCAACAGTGTTCAGAAAAAATCTTACCACTGTTGTCAAAGGAGACTTGTGATTCTGGCCAACAGCCCAAAACATCTCAAAGGTTAATGTATATTTCAAAATATTTCATGTAAAACAGAAATTTTAAAGGCAATTTGAATTATCCATCTCATAAATCAGCATTTTTTAAGATATTGGCTGGAATCTATTTCAAATTTGAATTATTCCTCATATGAAGTATAGATCACTCATGTATAGTCTTTATTTTAAAGGTAAAATGAACATTAAAAAGTTTCAAAAATGCAGTTTCTAAATGTGAAAATATAATTTTTGTGGCTGTGATTTGCAAAAAATGTACTAAAGCTAACCCTGAAAAGAAGAAGACAAGACACTTCTCCTTACACACACACACACAAATCCAAGGTTTGTCACAGATAAGCTGAGGAAAGAATGCATTTGAATACTCGAAAGGCTGTGTATTCTTTGATTTCAGACAGCTTTGTTTTGCCAACTGCATTTTCAAGCATTCAGAAAAAAAAGCAAACACATACATCTAACTTGTTTTTGGTGTCTTACTCACAATATGACTAAATAAATTTGTATTTGTCTAAGTTTTTATTCAGTCATTTGTTATAATAACAAGTAATTCTTCTGCTTAAAATTTAAGCCGTGTGTTGCTGCATTTTTAAAGCTCTGCGTAAGGTTTTGCAGCCTAGTTATCTGGGACTATCTGTGTATTAGGGCAGCCAACAGCAGTGTGTTTTATTCTAGATCATCATATGCTTGGCATGATATGGTTTATTTATTTATTTTTAACTTGACATTTAATTCCTGTGTAATAAAAAAGTCTATATAATAAAACCAAAGAAAACTTTCCCATGGGAAGAATTTCCATCTTTTTGGTCACTTTCATTTTTTCAGGATGTTTCTCTTTTCTACACACAACAGCACCAACCCCCTTATGCACAGTGCTACCTCTTACAACATGATCTTAATTTTGTGTTTTGGTAGCAACTAATCATATGAAAACAAATAACAAGCAAAAATTTGTTTGACAATGGCATGACTAATATCACAAGAAGGCCTGAATGAAAATGACAATGAAAAGCAGAATCTTGCTAAAAAATATCACCATCAACCTAGCAATCCATGGAGGTTTTAGCTAAAGCAAGATATTTAAAGGTCTTATTTATAAGAACACGTGGGCAGCAAAAGAAATATTAGCTTTATTAATTCTTAGGCAGCAAATGAAGTTCCTGTACTTAAAGGCCTCATATTTTTTCATTTACAGATATTTGGTTTTTATAATGCTTTTAGTTCAGGTACTTCTGCTCCCTTCTTCCTCTGTGCAATCCTCCATGATATTAATGAAAAGTAGCAATATAGATATATATTGTGTGGTTTTGGCACACACGTACATGTACTTGCATTTAGTCTATTATATTGAAATGGTAATGGTGGAAAACTTTTGGAGATAGTCCAGTTTTTAGAAAAACCTCAAGGAGTTTGAACTTACTGGATAAGATAATATAGCTAAAGAAATTAGTTTTTATATTCTTGCTAGTTATTTAATTTGATACTGAGTTCTAAAATATTCTTTTTAACATTGAGAGACCTTAGATACAAGATGATTTATTTCAAAACTCTGAAATTTATTGGTAGCCCATTGTTGATCTTATCATTCAGATTTTGAAATATCTGATCAGGGATTTTTTTCTGCTCCAACAGTTTTAATTTTGCAAGCCACTGGACCTTAATGTGAGCTAATCTCTTCACCTATTTTGTGAGGGGGGGGGGTGAGGGGTGGGGGGAATCTAAGTGGACTTTTTTGTTTAAAATAACAACTTTATGTGCATGCACAGCAATTACTGACATTTCATAAAGTTCATATTGCTGTTCTGTAAATCTCAAATGTCTGTATCAGAGCGTATCAAGGAAAGAAAGTGCTTTGAAAGCACAGCCTGAAATGAGATGCTCAGGTAATACAGGAGTGAAACCAGTTTAATACCACAATTTTTGCTTTATTGCACTGTGTTTTGAAGAGACTTGAACATAATTGTTTGCCATTTTCCTCCTCTTTTACACTAACAGTCTATATCATGGTTTAACTGCTGCCAGCAAACAAGACCCACACAACCACCACTCCCACATCAGTGGGATAACGGAGAAAATCAGAAGGGTAAAAGTGAGAAAACTCATGGATTGAGATACAGACAGTTTAATAGGGAAAGGAAAAGCCATGCAAGCAGAACAAAACAAGGAATGAATTCAGCACTTCCCATGGGCAGGCAGGTGTTCAGCCATCTTCGGGAGAGCAGGGCCCCATCACACCCAGCAGTGACTTGGGAAGATGAACACCAACACTCCAAACATCCCCCCCTCTCTCATTCTTCCCCTCAGCTTTATATACTGAGCTTGATGCCATATGGTCTGGAACATCCCTCTGGCCTGTTTGAGTCACCTGTCCCAGCTGTGTCTCCTCCCAACCTCCCATGCACCCCCAACTTCCTCACCAGCATGGCAGCAGGAAAAGCACAAAAGGCCTTGGCTCTGTGCAAGCCCTGCCCAGCAATAACAAAAACATCTCCATATCACCAGCAAAAGTTTTGTACAGCAAAAGTCTAAAACACAGCTTCATACCAGCCTCTGTGAAGAAAATTAACCTACCCCAGCTGAAAACAGCACATTGTGCTAAGGATTCTGCCATGGAAAGTAAATGTCCTTTCTTGTATTATGTGCAGAAACTATAGGAAGAGTTGTAACAGTAGAAAATAGTGATATGTGTCCAAAGAATTCTTAAAATAATAGGCAGATAAGTGGATTTATTCCTATAAAGTTGTTGAAAAACAGGGAAAAGTGAAATCAGCAAGTGTAGAAATATTACAGAAAATAATGATGGTCTTATTGTTTGAGATAGATATATATATGGTATCAGACTGTATCTGGAGTTTCTATTTAACTCTGACTTCTAGATAGTCCAGTATGTTTTTGAGAGCTGCAGTTGAATCTTGTGCACTGCTAACTATAGTGTTACCTAGCTTAGTTCACAGTATCATACTTTGGTCCCTGAAGAACTACATTGGTTTCCACGTTTTAACACTGACTACACAGTTAGAACTAAGTGATGAACCAAAATCTATCCAGTGGACATAAAGTGAGAATTTGAAAAATAAGAAAAAGTGCTTCAAAATAATAATTATAATAGCAACTATAATAATGGTAAACTCAAGCCTGGGCTCTAAGCTGCTATTCTCTTTCATAGGATCTGCAAAGTTTGAAATCACAATTTGAAATGTCCTCTTATCATACTTCTGATATATTCTAATTGTGTATCAGAAAGGGGAATGTTCAACTATTTATAAACATAATTAACCAACTTGCACTCTATCCACCGTCATGATTTTGTGAATTTCAGTTGTATCACCTTTAACTTTCTCCTCTAAAAACTGAGCGTCTCCTTATCAATCTGCTACTCTACCTCCTAATTCCCTATACTTCTTAAATTCATTATATCTGTCCATGGAGAGGCCCAAACTACACTAAGTACTCAAGATGTTGAGCTAACGAAGTCTTAGACTCTAAGAAAATGAGAGCTTCTGTTTTTCTCTTCCTTCCCTTCTTTGAGATGACCAGCATTTTGAAGTCTCCTTTGGACTCCCCCTGCCCACCAAGCTGATGATTTAAGGACCGACCTTTTCCGTAGTTGTGACTTCCAAGTTTGTGTTCAAACTTTACTTTTCCCTAGATGCTTTAAACTTACCTACATTAAATTTTATTTGCCATGTTTTTGCCCACTGACTCAGATTTTTAAGGTCATTCTGGAGTTTCTTGTCATTGGTGTAACATTTTACTGAAATCATCTACAAACTAAGAGATTTCTTGGTCTAGTCCCTGGACAACAACTCTGGGTTGTCAATGAAGATTTCAGTAAAACTGATCCAACCATCTGTGTAGTACTTCAGTATGGATTTATCTCTCTTCCAAAATGCGGTTAGTAAGGTGTGTTTTTTGTTTAATATCCTTTAATCAGATTTCATAAAGGGACTTTTCTTCCTATCCTGTGTCAAATCAGTTTCTTTAAATGGTGAAAAAACTCATCAGAAATGTTTGGATATAGAAATTTTCAAGACGTCTGTAACAAAGCTGATGTATATTTAATATAAATGTCTATTGCAAACTCCAGTAGTCTGAGGGTGTTTTTTAAATATTTTTTGTCAAAAACTCTAATCTTGGCAATTTTTCCAGAAGATCAAAATAGAGACAAAAGTTTCCTACATTAAAAACACTTGCCACAAATAAAAGAATTCCATGGGATGTCATTCTTTTATTTTAAATGCACCACATGTCCTCTAATACCTATGCACAATAGGGTGCAAGTTTAATGACTTGCTTATTGTTCCCCTGTTGTAATTAGATATTAGAGGACATATGGCATGGTGAAGACTTAGCAGTGAATTTTCTTGTTTTGATTGTTTTCTGCTACAGGCATAACATTATTCCAGTGATGATATTGTTGAACAAATTAATTCACATGTTGACTTCTAGGTTTATAAACTGAAATTCCTTCCAGATGATACAAAACCCAAATATGTAACTAGTATCAACAAGTGAATTATCAATAAAAAAGGGTGTAATCACTTCAAAGGGTATCATTTTAGGCGCCATTGTGAATGCTGCAATTATGCTCCAAATTATGGTCAGAGTTCAGCATTCATTGGTGAAGGCTTCTCTTTCAGTATCTTCTCCTTTTACATCCACACATGCTCTCCAAATGAGCATCCAGCCCCACATCTTTCTTCCTCAGTTCTCTCTCTCTTGCTCAAGTCCTTGAGTTCTGTCACCTTTGGTATCTCTTGCCTTTATTCAGTGAGTCTGACTGGGCACAGGCATTTTTCATTTTTATTACAGGAATTTGTAGTTGGCCATTGTCTGGTACAGGGATGATACAATCCTTTAAAAGAAAGTATTATATTTGTAGATATAAGCAAACTGTATATGGGTAGGGTATAAAAATATGAAAAAAGAAACTTCAATGTTATATAAATACACAAAAAACATTGTAATAAATAAAGTCAGATTATTCTCTACATGTTCTATAAACTGTTCTATACATTACTATTGTAATGTAATTCTTAACTGCTGCTATAAAATTTATTACTAAAGATGGCACGTAAGCATGGTGGGGGGATTGTTTGGGGTTTTTCTATATGCCTGGTATCAGACCACACAACCAAGTCCTTTTTACTTGCAGTTCTTCTGGCAAGATAAATTTTCCATGTGTTTTAGAGGACATATGGTATCTCAGTAATTCATACTGCACTAACCTCCTAAACACATTAAAACATTTCTTCTTGCATGACAAAAACTGACATTCTGTTTCCTCAGCTGGTAATCTGGGGGACATTACTAACACACAGCAGTAGGAAACTCTATCAGCAGCACGTGATATTTCAGCAGTACACACAACAGGCACCAGTTTTGCCAAGAGTCATGTTTTTTTTTTTTATCATGAATCTTGCAATAGTTAATTTTTTACCCAGAGTACTCATTCTCGAACAGTGTAAATAAATTAGAATCTTAGCTTGTGCGTATTTTATGAATATGTCGTTATCTTTTCCAGGGGCACTGAAAACATGTTCCTAATGCCTCTGAAAACCTCAACATGCAGAGAGGAAGAGAGAAACACTGATTTTTTTATTTTTGTATTATCTTGTGTTATTTACTGCAGTTTAATACCTGTGGAAGGAATGATACAAAATCTTTTCATGTGGGGATTGGCATCATTGTGATGAATCGCAGTGCTGCAAATCAATACCATCTAAAAATTTTAAAAAAAGTATTAAATTACTTCAAAATTACCATAATCTACCAAAAATATCATGGGAAATGTCAAGGAAGAGAGAGCAAACACTGAAATCCGTAAAGAATTATCACTGCCTTTTTTGATTGACGACAGTTTCAAGAGTGGCATTAATGTTTTTACCCATCTTTTCCATTTTCCTTTTAGAGAGAATTCTGAGAATAACTATCCTAAGGGATACAGAAATGTTAGAAAATTTACATTTAAGACTCTATACAAGTGTCCTACAGTTGATATTGAATTTGTCAGGTAGAAGTTGCAGAATTGTTAGGTCAGCAGTACATTTTTTCACTAAGAGATTATCTCATCACGGAGAACTTCTACAAGTCCCCATTCTTAGTAGCACTCGCAGTTGCTTGCCCCTGTCCTAGTGAGCACTGGGAGTAGACCACAGTGTAGTGAGCCTCCCAAATGAGCCATGAAGATTGATAAAATACAATCTCAAGTAGCTGCTGGCACCTCCCTGTCAAGCTTACTAATGAGTGCTGTGTTACTGCTCGAGTCAACTGTCACATTATCTCCAGGCTAATAAACGGATCCAGTGACAAACAATACACAAACAAAAAGGAGCTGATAGAGGATCTTTCCTTTTAATTCCTTCTCTGCGTGTCCCTAGGACACAATCAAATTGTTGGCAGAGGTGATTTTCATGTTGCAGAAGGAAGTTTTTCATTGTTTGCCGCTTTATGCATTTATTTCTTTTTAGTTATGAGCAGCAGAAGCAAGATATGCAAAAATACTGTGGGTCTTTATTTAAAAGTTAAATCCAGTGAATATGCAATACTTCAGAAAGTCAACTATTTCACAAACCAATTTTCATGGTTCCCACTGTCTCCTGTTTGTAGTGATGGCTGGAAAGAGATATGCCAAATCTCAGGATGAAAATCTTAGCTGAGGTATTCCCTGCACTAGAGAAAACAACAGAAAGGATAATTACATGAAAAATTGGGTCACAGAAAAATTAATTTCTGAAGACTCATGTCAGATTTAAGGAATGGCAAAGTACCTGCATAACCTTAATTCGGCACCTTAGTGAGGAACATTAGCAATTCCCTAAGTTCTCCTCCTGATGCTACCTACCAATCAATGAACTTTTGTAACATCAAATATTAGAGGAAAGCAAATTTCTAAGCAGCTGTTCATGTCACTTGCAAATCTCTGGAACTTAACAGTGTTAATTTTGGAAGTTACTATATCTGAGAAAACTCTATCATCCATTTCTTTGTGCATAGATTGTACATTAAAGAAATTTATCACAAATTCATTATTGCTGAACAATGCAATTTCCCAATTAAACAAAAAATGAAACAAGAGGAAAAAAAGGAAGAAAAAGGAATAACCAATGAACAAAGTCAGAAAACACGCTATAAAAGCCGTGGAAATGAAAACAAAGTCTACTTCCTTGTGACCTAGACTCCAGAGGGAGTAAGATAATTGTTTTCCAGTTGTGCGGCCGTGTCCCATACAGCTGAGGGGTGTTAAAACTCAGCTACTCTTTTTAAGGCTCTGGAGAGAAATGGCTGTTAGTGCTTGCAGGCTTTCCTTCCCCATCCTCTATAATGTCCAGACACAGCTCGTCTCCTGCTTTGCCCATGCTAGTCCTTTCTCTCTTTATTGCTATCATTCTCTTCTTCCTTTGTCCAACTCTGCACAGGTTCCCTACAGCCTGCTCTTCTATAGTTCTCATTCCCTCTCTTCTGCAGTGATTCAGACCACTTCAGAAATTTGAAAATGTTGGTGCATTTGCTAAAGAACTGATGTGACCTTCCAGAAAGTTAACTTTGGGTGTTAAATACAAGTTTAAAAGACCTTTGTTACATGTACCGGGAGTGGTCCCATATTCAGTTAAGCACTAGAAGCAATGATGCTTGTTTTATTCCAAGAAACATCAGTTTCTTTCCTATAGATGTATTTAAAAGTTCTGCTTTTGGGTACACATGACAAGGAATACTGAACTGTCTGAAGATATTTTAGAATTTACACCAAGCAAGAAATAGAGGAATATTGGTTTCTTTAGTTTTCCATTTTCATGTGACACCTACTGTAGTGTTTATTTTAGGAAATAAAGATCTGTCATTTTATTGCAATTATCATGCAAGATTTTGTGGTAGAATTTTACTCTTCTTCAAATCACTTGGACATTTCATATAGCAAAAAAGAAGAATTTGAACAAAAAGGGATATCACCAAAGGTACCAAAGATGTAAAAGAGTTTTTGCTACTGGCATCCCTTTATATTTATTGCAGGCAGAAAAGGTTAATATAGAAGAATAAATCAAATTCCTATGTCTTGAAGTATCTGCAGAAAACAGTATTAGCCCTTGAATTCATATCTTACCAATCTGGACAGAAACTCAAAATACAATTTAAACTTACAACACAGTATGTTGTGTAAGTGACACCTCATAAGCAGCATTATTACCAGAGATGCTTTAATGTATGCATATCAGTTCACAAACACTCGTGTACCTACAAGTGGCTGCCTTCCAAAGCCAGGCTCTCTTCTCTACAAAAAGCCTAGTGAACTGTATTTTAAAACTAAAGTGGAATAATGAATTGAATAATGTGATAGTCAAGTCATTCATGTAACAACATTGCACATAATTCTATATAGTTATACTCAGTGCGTTAGGGCAAATCTCTTACAAAAGGGCAGAGTTTTACTGCTAGTTTTGTCAGTTCTTAAGGCACACTGTTTCTTTAATACTGCTCCTATTTGTGCTATAATCACAAATATCAGAGGTAAAATGCCAAAAGAAAATTACGCTGTTTATGCTGTCGTATACTTCTTCACATTGATTACTGTAGAGACAAAATTCTTACAGTAGGGATTAAAGAAAGTTATTCTACACGGTAATCAATAAGATTTTGTGTTTCTTCATCCTTAAATGCTGCAAGTTCAGGCTGTTTTTATAGATTACTTATAGATTTATGGACTTAAATGAATTTTCCAAGCTAACTTCCATTTTGCCAGAGGTATAAGTCAGTGGGTGGCTGTTACAAACCTCCACCTGCAAGTCACCACTACACGTCTATTTCCAAGCTGTAATTCCTGAAAGTAAGTTTTTCTCCAACAACTTGCAGATATCCCTGTTAGCTACTCAATTCAGTTCAATACATGTTAGATCTCAGTTCAGTTCCCAGCAGCTATGTGAGAAAAGAGGTTGTCAGAGTGGCTCATTTTAAAATTTTTGATGGAAGTTTCAGCATGATAAAACTTGGAAAATGTCACCATTTTAGTCCCCTGAAAAACATTGTCCAAAATTGCAGTCAGCCACATTTTGCAACACAGTGGGAAACAGTAGCATTGTTCTAAAAATTATTCCAATACTTTAAATTTCAACAATTTTATGTTTCTCAAAAAGAACACATGCAATATAGCAAATGAATAGATATGTACATAAATATTTGTGAAAAGCAAATTAAGCTCCATCCTTTTTCTGTCTGGAGAGCTTTCTTTTGTTTTATAAAAAAACCCTCATGAAAGCCAAGCTGCTTCTGTAAGTATGATGCCACAACAAATAGTACTGCTGGCTATCTCTGCTTTGGCTTTATGTCCTGCAGAGAGTGACATCTGTGTGCAAATTAACAACAGATTTGTGTAAGCTAGCTGTGAATGCAATATTTGGGGGAAAAAAAGAGAGGAAACCCACCTATAAAATAATGAATGTAACAATGATGTGATTTAATTCAATTTTAAAACACTGTTGTTACCTTCTAGGTGTATACATTGTTAACAAATCAAAGTGTTAATTACTAACTTCAAGCTTTATACTTGGGGTTTTACTGTCTAAAGAAACCCTTTCTTTGACCTGCAAACAATGCCTTTGGAGCTAAATGGCTGCTACTAAGGACCTGACACACAGAAGAATGTTTAGGGGAGAATTTACTGTGGACTTCTAATCTGGTCCACAAGATGAACATAAATTAGCAGCTGGAACTCCTTTGGTGGCTCCTAGATGACATTCTTTGTGCTAATTTCATCCCAAAGGGAATCCAGTTCACACACCCTTAAATTTGCTCTGCAATACCAACCACAACATGGAAAGTGGGAACAATTTAGTTGCTGATGTTAAAATCATATTCCTGATTTGAATTGAAACATTAATGCAGTCACATCCCCTAGTCAGCCTACTCAAAACATAGTCTATTACCAGACCCAGAAAAAGTTTCTTCAAAAAATAAGACTGTGAATATATTCTCAGAACCGCTAATAATATTTGCATTTGTACTTTTAAAACTCCTGAAAAACTAGAAATACAAGCTATTTCCATGAGCGTGTCTAATACTACTTGATATTAACATGAAATCAGATTGTCTTAAATGTGTAAATGGTGTGTGTTAAAGCCCTGCTCATGACATCAGGGAATTTAGTTCCCTCTTCTGCTCAGTGAAAAAGTCATCATTTATTTAATGCAGAACTTCATCTAGAGAGCTTGTTTCACCTCTACAAAGCCCATCATTTCACTCAATCAGGAACAAACAAGAGCTAGGAATCTTAAGTGGAATTCAGCATTTGAAGGGTTTCAGAGGCATGCAGGATTAGCAGGAGTAGCATAGGAAGAGGCAGCAGCTATTGCTGTAGTTTTGGTAGGACTGACCTCCACCTGTTAAAAATGTCCACTGATGCAATTCCCCTTGGAGAATATGGAGAGAGGGAAATTCAATGTGTTGATCCCAACAAAACTTAAATATGAAACAGGTAAAAGACAGCCCATCCTGACAAAAGCGAGGCAGCCAGAACCCGAGTTGGAAGCATCAGCATGTCTCTTCTACTGAAGTCCGAGGCACAGAAGTTCTTCTTCGAGACTTAGAGTTAGGCAGAAGGCAAGTGTGAGCAAGACCAGGAGAATCAAGGTTTCTGGCTGAGCTGACTAACTTTTTCATGCTTCCTTTTTTAGGTTTCCAAACTTTAGTTGCTCCTCATTTACTGCCAATAATACTAGAGGTGTGTGCAGTAATGTGGGAGATAACCATCAGGCAAAGTATGGCTCCCAAATTTCATCTTTACTAAGCCCCCTACCCCTAAATTTATATATTATCCTGGGTTTAACTTATTCACCTCTCCTGTTGTGCTTCTTAAATGTCTTCTCATTGTTTCCCCCTTCATGATTTGCTGTGAAATAATAATTTAGATGTGTTTTTTTTCTGAAAATGTATCTTCCATTTAAAATATCTAAACCTTTGATAATTATGAATGCACACACAACAGCAAAGGGATGCTTATTCATGATGGCATGGTACAGCTATTAATGATACTCAAAGGACTGAAAATTACCATTTCAGATGTGTCCAGAGCAGTAAACTGGTAAACAAGTCTGCAGTTAGTGCTATGGATGGTTTGAATCAACAAGGGTGAAAAGATTTGGTTACTCTGTGTATTAGTGTTAATAGGAATAGATTATAGAGGAATATTTGTGATGTGACCTTCTGTGCACTAATTGAAATAGTATTCAGAGTCAGCAGTGGAGTAATCAAGTTAAACACTGAATCATAAATCATCATGAAAAGTGCTGTCACAACTTAGCCATTAATGCCCTGTATTGCTGGGCAGCCTTACGAAAATATCTGCTATGCCGATCTTTAGGTTAATAGGAACAGAAATGGCATTTAAAGACTATTTGGATCAAATCTGCTCTGAGGTTGAAAGTGTTACTCTGTTAATTTACTAGTAATTTGAAGTGATGTAGTTAGGGCTAGAAGCAACACAGCTGAGCCCCACACAGCTAAACAAAGAGTGGTGGGAGTTTGTCTAATATTTATTTAATTGATATAAAATGCAATGCACAACTTTAATATAAGTGTTTACCTTCCCTTTGTCCATCAGTTAGCACTTGGTAGGGAGGTCAAAATCAAAACACATAAAAGCTTATCTTCATGATATGGCTATGTTACTAAAGCAGTTCAAGGATAGACTTCTATGTATTTTATAAATAGTTGTAAATACCTTATTTTACTGTTGTTATGAAAACTGAGGGCTTTTTAACAAAGCATTTATATAAAACAAAGTACTTTGCATTATTTTTTTAAATGTAGAGTTCTTTTAATCTCGATTTTGCAGGAAGGAGAAATAAAGTTTAGCCTCCAGAATCAGAGATAAGTAGTTTCCAAAGGCAGTAAATTTCTTTAGAGTAATTTTGTTATTCAAGTTTGATCAAAATAATAAGCATAAGAAATATTACAGCTGGAATGATGTATACTTTTTCTAATAAAGACCTATGTCTCAACACTGGCAAAGCTTGTGCTAATTTGATTACTTAGACAACTAGATGCATAATGTTTGGGGGGGCATCTATTTATCATTATTTGCTTCAAATATCGTTAATTAACATTAACATAAATTACACCAGGCATCTGGTACAAAGTATTTCATTTTAAACAATGAGCAAAGCCAGTCCTTTAAAAAACTCCATAGATTTTTGTTTCAGAATTTACATTCATGTAAATATGTGCCAAATGCTGCTATGACATACTGAAATCTGGGAGCAACAATATTCTATGCACAATTTTTTCATAAAAGATCAGCAAGTATGGCTTTCTATGAAATATATCTCTTAATGAACAATGAAGAGCAGTGGACAAAGTTTAAGTCTAATAATAGACTTTAAAATGAACCCAAGTGTTTGGCTAACTGCAGTTCATTTTCATACATTTATTTTTTGCTGGCATGTGCCTATGAAGTTCTTCACATTACTGAGATTAAATTCTGTTCTCCAATTTACTGTTGTAAATTAGATTAATGCTATCCCAGAAATTCCCTAAGTAAACTGACAACAATATTCAGCCATAAAGTTCTAGGAGTTTGTCATTTCCGTGATAAGTGATAAAAAAAGGGAGTTAATAAGACAGCTACAAATGAATAAAAACATACAGTGCATTTCTAAACATAAAATGGCTGGAAACATCTGCTAAATAGAGCCGCCATAAAATCTGAGTTGCAAGGATCTGAGATTGTTTTGTGCACAGCTCAAGGAGATTTCGACAACTGATTTATTCTTAAGTGTCAAATCTTATTGGAATTTGGTGTATTTCCAACATTTGCTTGACTTTTTTCATTCTTTTCAAGTTCAGATCTCAGATGCAGTAAAATAGCAGATAGATGTGCTATGGGAGGATGCCCCAAATGTCTGCATCTTCCTGGGCCAAGAGTTGAGGTACAGATGTGATGAACTCTAGGAGTGGAGTCTGGACATGGAGGAGGTACCACATGGAATCTCACATGATGTTAATTTCCTCTGAGTAATCAACTAAATCATGCCTCTACTCTGGTGTGATGAATTTCACACAGAATTTTGAAGCAGGCTTCCTGCAAACAGGTGTGACAGCACACTATTGGGAGAATTGCATCAAATTAAAATGGTGGAAGAGCAAAAAGTACTCTTTCTATTAGCAAAGCAATGAAATTTGGGTAAGCTAGGTACTGGTTCACAAGTCAAAAGTCAATCTTAAGTTGCCCAAAATGACAAGTGAAGATCAATTATCTTGTATTCTTTCACCACATTATTATTTGCTTTGCTGTATTCTTTCAAAGGTAACTTTTAACACATATTAGCATCTATTTAAGTACCTGGCCATGTGATGTGAAAAACCGGAAGGTTTATGTTGTGCATCATTTAATATGAAATCTTCCAGTATTTGCCTCCACAAATGTTTATGAAATTTTCCAGGGCATTGTCTAAAAAGCCAAACAGCTGTTCCCAATTTGGATACAGTGTAAGCCTAAATAAAATTACCAGGAAGAGCTTATTTCATCATAGAAAATAAATTTCAAAGTACTAGCTGTATCTGAAAACCTTGATATTTTCAATATGTTTTCATTTACTTGCACAAAGTTAATTTCAATACTAAATTTTGACCACAAAAGCTAAATTAAATTAAAAGCTCCCTGAAATCTAGTCCTTAGGATCACACTGCTGTGGAGAAGTACTATACTTGCTTTATGGTAATAGCTCTGGTGGACAATGAAAAATCAATGTTTGGAACAATTCTGTAGGTCTGAAGCTCACCCCTTCATTCCTGCAAGTCAGCTCAACTGGCAACTGAAACAAAAACTGACTTACCACAACATAAACTTCGAGGAAAACTATCCTCTGGGGCCTTGACTGATCACAAGGTTATACTGCAAGAGTATTTTTGTTTCAGGGTATGATCCCTTCCACCCAGAAAGTAATTTCTAGACCCCTTCCCATCTGGGTGATACTAACAAATTATACCTGATACAGTACAACATAATTTTTTAGAACTTTAAGTAATAGGAGATTCCAAGCAATTTATTTCACAGAGTTTTATGAGAAATTGCAATTTATTACATTTTCTGGATATGTTCATTTTTAGCAGTTATTGCCAAATTCAGCCTCAGTATAAAAGGGTATAATTCTATTGAAGTCAGGGGTGGTATATCAGTGCTGCATAGTCCCTAGTTGGACAATGAAGCTGTAAATAACCAAATACATCAAAAATAAAAATTGATTACTCTGTTTTATAGTCTCTTAGACTGAATAAGTTTATGATTTAAAGCTGTGTCATAATAAAACCATGCTGGGAGAAAATCAGAGAGAGAATACAACATAATGGGCCAAATCTAGTGTTCAGCAAGAACAATTACAATAACTTCCATAGAATTGTACTCATTTGAGAGTTTATTTTGGTTTAAAAACATGGGAGAAATATATCACTGATTTGTCTTCCTGTTTGCCTGTGAAATGGTATTCTGTATTTTCAATGGTATTGAAATTTACACTTCATTGCTAATCAAAATTGATTAATAAAATGAGCAAGTTATAACAATAAATAATATATTTCACCCATTTTGTGTACTAGTAACTATCAGTATATTAGAAGCTCAGACTTGCTTTAGGAACACTTCAAAATAATTAGATCTTTTGGCAGGAGAGGAGCCATGGACAGAAAAAGCCAGTTGTGTTTCCAGACTAACCAGCAAGACTTGAAAGGTACAGAAAGTGGAAAGCTGCCATCTACTAAGAGCATTTGTCATCCCTAGGTGTCCATGGTGGCTTTTTATTGTTTGATTGAGATCTTTGATGAATATTATTTTTACTACTGTTCTCTCTTCCTGAATGAGTTGTATTTTTATTTATTCATTATTGTGTTTATTGCATTTATTAATATTCATATTCTTTGTGTTTGCCTACTACTCGGTTGCCAGTACAACCTGTACCACCAGGTAGGTTCATTAGAACAAGAGCCAGTTCCTGGCTTCAAAGGCATTGAAAATTGCTCTAGATTATTCACATAGATCTAACAGGAAATCATTCTTATATATTTATGCATACACAAGTGTCTGTGTGTTTCTACATATAAATAAAAACAAAATAAATAAAAAGTCAATGCAATATAGATTACAGCTCAATGTTCTGCTTTGCTATAATCTTATATAAATCCAGCTTGCACAAATTTAGCAGGTGCTTTGAAATTTATATATATAAATGTAAATTGTGTATTATTATGCACACACAAATTACATTTTCACACACTATGCAGTTTACCTCATTTGATGCTGAAAAATATATAATTTCCTTCAAGGTAATGATAAAGTAAGGGAGGGAAAGGATATGTATTCATTTAAATTGTTAAAGATGATTTTTCTTTAAGTCTGAATTAAAAATCTACTGTAGTGACCCTGTCTTGCACACTATAATACCCTAAAACTTCTAAGTCACTCAATGATAAGAGGCTGATCTAAATGCTTCCACTGCATTAATCAAATACCAGGTCTAATTAAAAGAGCCATGCACAAAGCTTTTTCAAAATGTTGCTCAGGTATTGCAATAATTTCTGATCACCCAAGCCTGGAAGACAAATAATTAGAGCTGCCAGAGCATTCTGATGAGTGATGTCAGCATCTCCAAGTGACCTTCCCTCCACTAATTAATTTTCATCTTAAGAAAAGAGACCCTGTTGTTGCACATTATTAATTGAGTTCACTAAAAGATGCGCCTGATTAATTTTTGTTGATAATACTTGTCATTCTATGCAGCGGCTGCAATCATTCTATTGGGTTTTATTTTTTTAAGTTGATCTAGGTCTTTTACAATGTGACTGATACAGTATCTGCCATACAGAATATTGTGCATAAGGGCATAGTCTATAATGTGTGTACACAGCTTTCATTGTTGCTGAAAGTTTAGGTCAAGTGGAACTTTGTTGTCTAGTTTGCTAACTCATTTTCAGTTGAGTTGATAGAAAATTTTCCCTGCTCTCTCCTGGGACTTCCTTCAGGTTCCCAATTCAAGGGAATCTCACTATTTTCCACATACTCCCCATCTATTCCCAAGCCAAGGAGCAGTGCGTGGCTGGCTCACGAAAAATTCCCAGGAACCCAGTTGGTCCAGGACAAAAGCAATGGTCAGAAGGATGACAGTGAATGATGCCAGAGTGCATGGCTGAGCCTTATCCACAATGAACCATCCAAAAGACAAGTTTGGTCTATCCCAAGCTGAGTTCTCACGAGGAATGATCACATCTGTTTTGTGAGGCCATGGACGTCAGTACAAACACAGTCACTGTGGGATTTTGGGTATGGGGGGCGGGAAGAGGGAGACATGTATTACCAGGTAGATAGCAATCATGACGCACCATCAGCTTCATCTGTTAATTTAGATGTGGCTACAGGTGGAGCAATGAATAGACTCTCCCAAAATGAGTGAATAACAAAGCTACAGACGCATAACTGGGCCTTCCATTTCGGCATCTCAATTTCATTGGCTGCCCCAAAATTCGGATCTCTCAAACTCCTCTGAAACCCATCTAGTTTATATAGTTAAGCATTTGTAGGACCAGGGAGAGAGGAACACAAGGACAACCTGCAATTAACATATTTCTATCACTTCCTTAGGTCTGACTTCACAAGTTCATGTAATTTCTTATGGTCCAGATCTATGCAGTTCTGCACATGGAGAGACTCATACACACCCAAACACGATGGGGATCTTTAGTGCTTGTGAATCCCACGCATATAATGAACACAGCTGAGCATAATGATGTATAATAATTTGCAGAACATTACCAAGAATTTTTGCAGGAGGTAAAACGGATTTCCTGTTAAATGATCTTAAAATGTATAGGCAATGTGAGCCATGAAAGTATATATATTTTTCCCTACTTTGAAGAGTATTTTAATCATGTTTTAATCAAGATACCCGTGATTACCAATTTATCAAATACCAATTTAACAACAAAGATTATGGAAATTTTCCCCCAGCCAGCGAACAAAATATGATTAAAAGAGTTCTTCAGAGCACTGTGATGAAAATATGCATAACTCTATTCTTCAGCTATGTTCTAGCACATGAAGGGACCAACATATTGTAAAAGCAGTAGGCTATCTAGTTATATAAAAGAGAGTCATAAGTTGCAGTAAAAATAATTATTTTACAACACATTTGAAGGTGTCTTTTTCTAGACATTTAAGATTGGATGGCATGTTCTGCACTTCAGACTGTGATGAAAGCAACACTGTACCTTTATTCATCCTTGCAAACATTCCTTACTGAGCAACGTAAAATTTTGATTGACATGTAAGTAACAGAATTCTCTGTATGTGAGGAAAAGTTTGCTACCTTCGAAATTTTTAAGTCCCTTAGTAGGCACTTAAAAATTTGTACTGAATTTTAAACCTGTGATTGTTCTTTCTAAAATCGTTCCCCCCAAAAAATATTGGTTTCTTTTTGTCCTTCTGTCCCCCAAAAGCACTATTACTACAGCTGCAATAGCAGCTTTGATTTTTCACTAAAGGACATATTGATACATAAGTGAAGACATTAGCAGACAGCTATTGGCTTCATCTAATTTCCTTTGGTATTTTTTCCTTTCTTTGGTTGGATATAAAAACACAGATCCCAATGATTAGATCCCTTTTGCTACATCAAATCACTTTTCATTTATTCAGGATTCCTTTGATATTTTCTTCAAACAGATTCACAAAACCTTTAAAAGAGAAAACAAGCATCTTAACATATTAAGCTACTTGCCCCAAGACCTGGAAGGAAGATGGAGAAAAAAGGTTTTGCTGTTTGTATTCTTAAATACTTTGCCAGAATGAGGGTGAGATCATATGCAGAAAAGATTCACAGAAAAGACTGAAAATACACTTAAACTACAAGTTATTTTCTAATATATTAAATATTATTTGAAGCTTAAAATGGTTAATTTAAAAAAAGGCATTTGTTTTATAATATTTCTCTTCATAATACACGTA
The DNA here is from genome assembly GCA_013398055.1 of Ifrita kowaldi. Lineage (NCBI taxonomy): Eukaryota > Metazoa > Chordata > Aves > Passeriformes > Cinclosomatidae > Ifrita > Ifrita kowaldi. Next base: position 237,237 of record VZRS01002010.1, read on the forward strand.
TCTGATGGTATGACCACCAGGCAAAAGTAGTGGATTCAAGCATTCCTAGATTGATTCTGAAGTGCACACTCACACTCTAGTTTAGTCCACAACCTGTGGAAAAATAGATGTCGTCCTGATCATCCCTGGAGGTAGTGCTTCCATCATGACACATATTGACAGTGTATCAAACAAAGAACAAAAATAGTAAAATATAACTACATATAAGCAATAGATTTACCTAGGTCTTATAAGTTGCTTTCCCTCTGTTCCAATGTCTTTAGGCCAATGCTAACATTACAGGTATGCCAAATAAGTCCGAACAGCTGAAGGAAAGTCTTCAGTTTCTTTTTCCTTCTTTTTATTCACCTGGATAAGGAAGTGGCTGCAAGATGAGTTGATTCACTGCATGGTGCTCAAGTGCAAAACAAACTCTGAAAATACTTTTTTTTTTTTTAAATGTAGGGTTTTGTCCTCTCAGCCTGATGAACTAATTCATCTTGCTGATACAGACATTTGATTCACTGAAATGAAGTCCACAGCACGAGGGCAAGAGAACAAGGACTGCCCCTTTCAGAGGCAGCTTGACATTGCATTACTCACAACAGATCACATCCTCAGTTTTACTGTAAATTTTGCCCATGTAAATATCACTGGGTGATGTTTCTTTGACAGCCACACTACACTCGCTTTCCGCTTTGGATTCTGTAAGTGGGAAATTTCCAACCCTGCTCCCGGCTCCAAGAAAACCAGTTACCTGGTTTTCCATAAAGAGATACCTGAGGTGGAAATCAGGTCCCACCTGTAGCCACCTAAATTAGGTATCTACATGTGAACTAGATGTCAAAACTCCAAATATATTCAGTGGAAGACAAGGATTTATTCATTTCCTTCAACAAAGGTGTTTGGGGACACCATGCAAAGCTCAAGACAACTGCTGGGATTGGCAGATGTGGCATAGAACTTATGGGAGACTTACACATTTATGGTAAGACAGCCAAGGACTGGTGAAATACCCTGAGGTGTCTCAAAAGGCATTAGATATCCCTGTAGAGGTCACTGACTGTAGTGATAGTTTGGCTTACTGTAGCAGGAGCTCAGACATCTCACCCCTGTTTGATTACATTTAGGTATCAAGTTGTGAGCTGAAATCAACCCTACTTTGTCAGCTCTAAACTGGTAAATTTCTCCAAAAGCTTTTCTCCAAACTCTTTCTATGGCATCTTCTCTAATCAAAACACCAGGCTAGCATGATGTAAGCAAGTTATATAATGTTGACGCCATCTAGCTCAATTTTTATATTTTGCGCCTCAGGGACTTACACGTTACTGCTGCTTTCGCTCTCACTTTTCTCACCATCTTTAGCTACAGTACTACCCCTGGCCTCTGTCATCAAATCAGCTATTCAATATTTTTGCCTTTCACAATTGTTATCCAGTCAAGAGAATTTCAGCAGATACTATTTAGCTCTGGTTACTTCCTTTTAATAAGCAGAAAACCTGTCACTGTAAAGAGACAAATTGACCTATGAGAAATTGACCTGATTCCCTCAAAACCAGGTAGGCCAATGCACTGATCCCCCCCCNCCTTTCACAATTGTTATCCAGTCAAGAGAATTTCAGCAGATACTATTTAGCTCTGGTTACTTCCTTTTAATAAGCAGAAAACCTGTCACTGTAAAGAGACAAATTGACCTATGAGAAATTGACCTGATTCCCTCAAAACCAGGTAGGCCAATGCACTCTCCCCAGAATTAAAGCTGGAGTGTAAATACCAGCAATCTGCTTTGGCGGGCTTAAAGGAACTATCAGCTTGAAGACCCATTTATCAGCCTGAGTTGTACATTTTCTTACTTCTGTACAAAGTGACATGAGTTAGTTGAAGCCACTGAACCTCACCATTACTTCCCCCTGAGAGGAACCAAGTCCCTCCATACATTTCCCCTTGAATTAAATGACAGGGAAAACCACCTTTACAGACCACAGAAAGCCTTTAGAAAATCAAGAGAAGTTCAAACTCTCCCACTGTGCTTTGCCAGTATACATCCAGCCTTGCAAAATGGGCAGTTTTCGTTCCAATATCAAAAAACCAGTCTATTCTCTCTGTATTCCAACATGAGTCTTCACTACCTGTGCCCCTAGATGTTTGAAGCCACTGACCATTTCAACCAAATATAATGTGGTAAGTTCCTCAAGTTTACATTCAGGTGGAAAACGATCAACATTAGTGCCTGCATTCAAGATAATTGTATGAAAGAGAATTTATGTCCATTAAAAAGTAGAGACACCACACTGGACAGACCTGCAAGGACTGCTCCAGCCACAAGTAAAGCAGGTCCTAAACTGCTGGATCCCAAAGTATCCAAGCTGGAGCCATAGGTCTGTAGAAGTCTGACTTCACAGTGTTTGTCCTGACTTCAGCTGTGGAGACTTTTAGTGCCTCAGCTGCTTTATTTGTGTGGTTCCTCTGACTGTGGTAAGATTGCCCACATCTTTAAGTGGGTGAAACCAGCAGGGATTGGCTCACTGGTGATGAGGTTTTTTTGCAAAACCACAAAAACAACATGAACTCGTATGCTATCACAGACATGTGTCAAGTGATGATTTTTGCTGCAGCTGACCTGAGCTGATTGAAGCCATGAGTTATGGATGAGAGACTTTGCTGTCTATTACAGATCCCCAGAGTTTCTCAGTCCTTCAAATAATGTCCAACATTAGCACTTGGCCAATGACACACAATGATAAACTTTTATTGCTGTTGTAGACTTTTCCAATTTGGAGTATTCTCAGAGTCATCTTCGTGTGTAACTTTATGCCAGCTACGCAAGCACACATACACAGTATACATGTAATTGTTTTGGATGATATAAGATTCCATCAGAAAGAAGATAGGCTGAAATTACCAAATGTGTTTTCATCAATGACCTCCTATTAGGCTCAGGAGTCACTGGGTTAAATGTCAATTGTCTGATATCTATCCTGTAGCACAGCCATCTCTTTATTCGCAGAATATCTACTATTATACCAAATACAAATCAGAGCATCTGTTTTCCCATTTATGAGATTTATACAGCCATTTAAAGAAATTTTTCTCATGAAATCACTGATAATATCATCTCAATAGTAAAGTGAATGGTTTGAATCAAATTTCTTCCAAGCAAGTTTTGTGCGTCAGCAGGAACTTTGAGAGCATGCTGCCTTATAGAAATTAAGATAAATATAGACATATGAAACCTGTCTTTTTCTAAAGAATGATTCAAACCACCTATCAAGTTTTCACGTTACCTTGGAGGAGGGAAAAGGAAAAATAACACCAACACCCCACCCTGACACACACACAAAAAAGCCAACCAATCAAAATCCTCAAAAAAAAGTGAGCCCACAAAAACCCCACGCTAAAGCAGTCCCGGTAGAACTGAGAAAAAGCTCTCTGTCCAGTTGTCTTTTTTTTCAGAACTATTCTTACAAAGTTCTCAAGATGAAAAAGAAGGCCAGACCTCCCAGCAGACTGTGAAATAGTTAGACTGGCCAGATGATGATTCCCATTTCATCCAGAGCTGGTTCCCTTCCTCCTGCTGATCACTGCCTCATAACTATGAGACTCCTGCTGCTCATCTCTTCTATCCTCCTATTTAGAAATAGAAAAATGTGCCCTGCCAATGGCCTTTTGCACTTCTGCCTTTGCTTGTCTTCTTGCTGTGGTGCGTGCAGTGGTCTTTGCGACCCCTACTCTTTTTTTGTTTTCCTTTACCTCTCTCTCAAAGATGTTATGAGAAACAGAGAACACAACATGTGTCTGACATCCTGAACTACTTCTGCTTCTCTGCCTTTAAGGATTACATTGTCAAGCCAACAATGGCTCTGCTGGGCTCTCTTTTACTCCCTGGGATACAGCCCCATTTGAATTTCTTGCATTCATGAGCTTCCTATTTCTTGCTCTACAGAGCAAAACTCTTCCTATACTCACTCTGGGAGATATTAATCTTGTTTCCCAGAGTAAGAGAGTTCACCCATTACCATATAATGCATTCCCTCTCCTGGGCATAATAGATAAATATTCCCAACATTTCTTTTAAAACTGACAATGAAATATGTTAAGAGTAGCGTCAACTAACACTCGATGGCAGTCTCATTAAGGTCTCAGAGTGGAGATGGAAAAGGAGGATAGGGAGAAAGAATGTTTAAAAACTCCAGATATTAATAAATAAAGGTTCCAGACAAGTCCCTCGTGCCATATAATGCTTTGTCACTCATTATGTTGCAATCACATGTGTGAGGAACAAGCTCATCTACATAAATTGGGATTACAGTCATGAGAAGACAAGGACTTTAATTAGCTGCACTTCTAAGTTTTAACTATTGCCCTTATAATAATAGAAGGATTCTATTTATCAGTTATAAAATTGTATCTTGTCCTCCACACCTTCTGGTTCTATGCAGCATCCGGGGTGCTCATTGTGTCTGTCTTGCTGTTCGTTTGAGGGTTTTTTCCAGTCTCATTTCCCAATTGATTTCTATTTGTTTCATTTTCTTTTGATGTATCAGAAATCATCAATCACACAATTAAATAGGAGCTAAAGAATCATGATTAATTACTATCTAGAGCAAAAGAATGTTAAATCTCCACAACAATTGAGTATGTTCTGTAAAGGGCTGAATATCTCTCCAAGAATCCAGTTTAACTGGTTATAGCAGCTTCACCTACTTTGGAGGCAATGTTTAGAGGGATTTTTTTCTTCTCATAAATTTTACTTCAGAGTTGTAAGGAGAAGTCATCAAAAGTCAAGGAATTAATAACGAAAAGTCATTGTTTCTTTTGGCATCTTTGTTTTAATTAGTCATTTATTACAAAATTGCACAATATATTTCCATAAGAAAAATCACCACATTTTGTCTACGAGATGGACAAGGTTCCATGAATGAGACAGCTGTTCTGTGTTTTCTGCTAGCATCATATTTCAGCATACAGTCCCATACATCATTTACCAAGCAATGTACGAGCCCCACTTTAAAAATGAGAATCTTTTGCCTTGATAGGATTTGTTTTTATGACACATCTAAAAAGTGTCAGAAAACTCCACATGCATCAATAGATGCATGTATGTTTACAACACTTCGAGAGGCAGGAATGCAATCTACATTTTCAATTGTTTGCTCCATTGAAACACAGTGTCTACTTTATTTCAGGTGGTCCTTTCAAGAGCAAGTGCAAGGAAAAGCCTTCCCTCACAATGCTGTGGCTGCATTCTTCATGTCTGCACATTTTTCAGTAGCCAAAGATGAAGCAGAACTTACAAACTTCCCCAGATGCTGGAAGCATTTACTATTACTAATGAAGCATTTGTAGTAAAAAACAAGAAATACATTTTGAAGATCCTTAAAAGCCACAACGCGTGACTTGCTCTCTTCCAAATATCAGCTCCTATTAATCACTTACTAGCACAAGACATCAGTCTACAGATATTGTAAGGCTTTATCTTAGATGAATTGTTAAAGTATTATAAATAAACCCCCCACTGTCTGGGTTTTTTAAAGATATCTGAACTTCTTGTGTTTCGCATCCCAGAAAAACTCACTTCTGGGCAAAGAACAGACCACCAAACTCAGGCCTGGTATAATAATCAGCTGGAAATTGTAACTTAGAGTTGGACAAAAACGAAATGTAGAAATAATAGGATTTACTAGAATGAAGCATAGGTTTAATGATGCCCATAAATAACAACTTTGTCCAGGGAAAATTAGAGGCCTCTGAAAGGCATTTAATCTCCACAAAAGTATGTGAAAATGTTCTCTGAACAGACTATTTAACTAAATTCAGTCAGAAATGAAGGTCCAGTTACATTAAAATACAAAATCTCCAGAACTGAACTAAGTGGCAGAGCCAGGACATAATGAATCTTGCCTCATCCCACAGTCCACGATGAGCCATTAATTAGCATTTTCAGTCCACTGCCCATGGCCATGTTGTTAATTTTACAGGCTTTTGAGTAACTCCTCTGCATCAGTTCTGGGTGGTAATGTATCTCCTGGAGAGACACAGAGTCAAAAATGTTTTTTTAACCTAGAGTTTGCAGAAGAACTCAGCTGAGAAGACAAGTTACTTTTTCAGTTTACAAATACTGGATACAAAAACCACAGAACTAAAAGTGTTGAAACCGTGCCAAAACAAACGCTGATGTTTAGATCTGTGTTTGTGCGTTGGAGATGCAAAAGGAGCACCTATTTCAAATATGTGAAAGTTGGCAAATGCACTAAACTTCCAAGAGGATAAAAGAGATGGTTATGAGAAACAAAAACCAGTGAAAGGGTGTTTGACCAGTGTGCTAAAAAGTGTTGATAAGGTTCCAGACATCCATTCCAATACAACTCAATGTTGATTTTTATATTGCCCCATAAACAGACAAGTACAACATATGTGAGTTAGCTTCCTCGGTTCTCCTGAACCATTCTTTTAAACTCAACTTACATTTAGTATATAAAATATTGTCCGAAAGCATTCTCTAAATAATACAACTTTAAACACATTAGCACTACCTGAGTAGTGCTGATCAAACCCACAAAATGATCTGTGTGTTAACTATGGAACAATCTCCAACAGCTGATTTTTGTCCAGAGTAGTTTTATCAGATCTGAAGTCACCTATTTGAACACATCATTTTACTTACCATCTTCTGCTCCAGAAAATCTCAGTAAGCTTCAAGGGTTTTCCATGTTGGATGCTTTGTGTATTTCAATTTTGGTAGATTCCTTGTTTGTAAATAGAAATTGGCAACATTTCTCATTGTTTGAGCATTTCATTGTGTGCCCAACTAGAAGAAACAACAAACAAGATTCAACACAAATAATTCCTGAAAACATTGTTTATTAGCTTTCTTACAGTCGTACTATAGACATAGATAATAGAAGAGGTCTGTACATCCATAATTTATATTTTTTTTCAGAATTTATTATGTTTTCAATCTAACTTTTATATTTGTATGGGTATTTTTAAGTTAATACTGAAAATCAAATGCCAGGTACTAATTTGAATTTTTTATAAGCGATTCTTAAAAAATGGTGTGAAATTGTATGTCTTCTGCACATTTCTAATTGCGACCTAAATGAATAATTGAATAATTAAATTTCCATAATTCGATTTATATAATAACCTCTACTATTTTCTACTGTTAAGCATTTACAGTAATACTGTAGGATATTGTATTAACCTACTAATGTGATGTTCTTTTTTTCTTTTTTTTTTTTCTTTTTGACCTTTGTAGACTGCATTAAAATCTGCCTGTTAAAGGGTAGAGTGTGATTACAGTTATGGTGTTGTAAATTTGAGACAATCATTTGAGTGACAGTGAAGTTTTAACTGTTTAACTGAGTACCCAACATCACTGTAAGAAAAAAAGCCCAATTACAATAATAGGGCATACAATATAACTAAAACATGGCATGAGCTGAGACAAGCCCAGCTGCTTAAAGCTCATTTTTCTTCTTATGCAAGCAGATCATTAGAGAAGTCCGAGTCAGTGCCACAATTTTATCTCACACATCAACTCTCTGATTAAAACATATATATGGGCTTTGGCATCCAACTCAAATAAGGCTATTCTTGCACTCTCATAGAGGGAACACAGGCACCATGGGGATGAATATACAAGAGAGAATGAGAAATGACATGATCCATCAATACAGGCAAATGGGGCACGGATGTGTAGCCTAAAATGAAAGGGTCACAGTAACTCTAAAAATCCTATGTGAATCTATGAGATGAGAGACATCCTATATGCCATTTACTAGGGCGGCATTTGAAAGCATGCACTGCACAGGGCTCCTCATTATTCATTAGGGCTGACTCCTCATTCATTCTCCTTTATATGCCATCCTGAATCTGCCCTACAGAGTCTTTTACAGGGAAATAACAATAAACTCTCTTATCAACAGCTTGTTGTAGCAGATACAATACATGGGGTACTGAGATCAAAAAGAGCATGAAAAGCATTTCTGCCAACATCGTACAAAATATTGAACATCTGCTATATCTGGGATCCTGGGAGTTGTAATTATAATTTTTGAAATCTGCACACAAGAGTTATAAATATTAGAACTGTAGCCTGTGAAAGCCATGAAATATTTAAGTTGTTTGGCAGGCTTAAGAAAAACTCATAAACTTAATTTAAGCAGCCAAACACTGTATTTTTACAGGTTTTACATCTTTCATGTCATTAGTCATATAAATTAAAGCAACCATGAAACAACATAGAAGTTGAAACAGCAAGTCCTGCTGGTGAAAAAAAAGGTCAGCTTGAGATTTAAGACTTTCACCAACACTTCACCTTTCCACTTACCCTGTATTTCAATTCTTGTATTGAATTTGTCATAGGTATTTTTAACACATCCATTATTTTATTGTCTGTTAAGTCTCAGTAGTGTGCCTGATGCTGTACGCGTGCATAACCATAGTGGGTCAGATTCACTGGTTACTTAGCATGAGTCCAGCAATGCAAAATAGTCCTTAACCCACACTCTTTATCCTTTCCAGCAAGGTTAATGGCTCCTCTAAGCTAGTGCTCAGGGTCTTGCCCACCCCTCCTGTTCTGAAGGAGCAGGAGACAGGGCAAGTACATGCCAATCAAATGGTGATCAAACCTTAAGGAGAGGCAGGTAGCTTACACAAATCAGTGATGAAAAGCATTGAGGAAGGAGCCGAGACAGCTTGGCAGGAGACAAGGAAAAGGAAATGCCACTCCTAAAAGGGTTTCATGAGCCAGAACAACATGATAGTAGAGGGGGAGGAGTAGGAAGAAGAGCAAGAATCATAAAGTTGTGCATTGGGGGTTTTCAGTTTGTAACAATCTTTTAAACTTGTTCAGACACATCAGACGTGCTGGATTAAGATGAGTAAAAAAAAATAACCAAGTTTAAAATAGCAAATTAGTAAAAAATGCAACAGCCAGATTCACAGAAGCTAAAGCATGAAAAGACCCAAAGGCAAATTCTCATTTGTACAGTGTCTGCTCCACCTGTTAGATAGCTATATGCTACTAGCGAAAATGGAGCTCTGCAGAAGGACTCGGGGATCGCCAACTGTGCCACCAAAAGTGAAGCAAGAAGTTCACTTGAAAACAAGTAAAGCATAACATGTGAGAATGAGGGCCCAAATTTTGCTCTCCATAAATCCAGTATTCAGCAGAGAACACTGCTGTACACAAAAGTCATCTGACATCAGAAAGGTTACAGTGGATTAGTGTAGGGGAAGCAAAAGAGAATGTGTCTCAAGGGGCACAAACATATACAACACATTCCCAGAAATTCTCCTTTGAACTACTGAGCTGTGAGTAAACAGAAAAACACATCCCCATTCTTGACTTATCTAATAAAACATGTATCTAAGTGCCAGATGCCATGAGACTGTGAGATGTTAGGGTAGCTATTACTTAATTTAATGAACCTAATTATGATCTCACTTGTACATATTTTACACCAGCATAAGGCCATTTGATCCATTCAGGAAAGCCATTCATGAACTGCACCTTTGTGCTGCATTTGCCAGCAGATTCCCTTTTCAAAGGCACTGTAACCAGACTGAGGTATACCGTAATTAGGGAGGGATCACTGTGATTTAGAGGCTTTCATCTAAACTCTTTTCCTGGCTGCCATTTTAAGATTATAGGGAAAAGGTGTGCCTTCGATGTTCCCCATGATACAAAGATGATGCTTCTTTCGGATAGACAAGGTCTAAGAGGTTTTCTCATGTTACATAGGAGTGTGGCTACTTTAGCTAAGGAAAGTAGTGAAAGGCTCTCTGGAGTGCCTACCTTCTTTCACTGATAATAAGGAATCTGGTTTCTGAATAAGGTTTAGAAGTTGGTGAAGCGTTGCCCGGTAGGCACAGGGTGCCTGTGAATCTGAAAGTACTGAAAGTACTCCACAAAGAATTTTACAGGAATCTTCTTAAAACAAATTAATTCCAAACACATAATTTCAAAAATGTTATTACCTGTGGCATTTTTTCACACACTCATTAACAATAATATTTGTGTTACAGACTAGAGCACAAAGAGCTTTCACTCCTCATTTTCATAAGAAACACTGAAAAGAGATTTCCTGTTATTCTCAGAACAGGCAGTTGTAAGCACAATCATACTCCTGGAATACAAGTGTTTTAGGGAAGCAGGCATGTCCCATTTCCTGCATGCATAGCTCCATCCAAAGATGAATACATCAGTGAGTAGTCACCCACTCGGTTTTTATCCTCCTCATTCTCTCAAGTTCTTCCTCCAACAACTGGGGTTTTTTCCCTGTCTTATCAACGTACCAATGAAGACAAGCTGAGACAACACTAGAGAGGAGTTTATGCTTTATTCTTGTCTACTTCTTCCTTCAGTTTTTTTGGCATCTACAGGAAAGAGGAATAAAAGCCAGGAAAGCTAGTGCCTATCAAAAAGGAAAACCTACAGAAGACCCCAAAAGGCCTTAAGAGACCTGGAGATAATGACAAGGTCTCTGCATCTCTGAATTTTCTAAGCTACATGTTTAGAAACTGTCCAGGCTCTCTAGCCAGTCTCTGACAGGGAGACAAAGCCGGTGTTCTTCGAACAGGAGGTTATGTTAGTGCATCTGTGTAATAGGCCAGTATTGAATTCCCACCTCCACTTTCATGCTGAAAAACTTCTTCAACAATGTTTTTATTAAAAGTTAAGGTCAAGTGAAAATAAAGATCATAGCTTCATAAGATAAGCAGCAACGTATTTCTAAGAGAAGGAATAGAACACAATTCAAAATAAGAAAAGAGTCCTGTCACAGGGAGCTCTGATGATGGTCAAGCACCAGCGTGCCACAGCCTTCCCAGAGAGAGTGTCCTGCAGAGAACGGCTCTTCTAGGGGCTAAGGCAAACCTCCCTGGACAGCGAGGGATTTCAGCAAGTGTAGCGATTTCTCAGCTACAAGTGATTTCAGCTCTTGTGATATACCCCGAAGCTAACATGGGGACAGAGAGACAGGAGACTTGTATGGCAGTTCCACAGAGTGCCTCTAATGGTCCAGCAGCCCCTGCAAAGGGAAGGCCAGGGACAGAAACTGCTAGATTTCAGGGCAGACCCAGGGCCTTTTTATGGGAAAGGCAGGGGGTGGGGTAGAAACTGATTAGCCAGCTGGGTACAAGGTATTACCATAAGGAAGCAAGGCATGCTGGGGGTCATTCACTTGGTCACCATAACCTCGAGGTAGGTTGCTTATCTCTGAGGTGAGTCCTTTTGGCTTCAGGCGTTTATTTCTCCAAAGGAGCACAGAGGGCTGTTGTGTGAGGTGTTCACAGCCCCCCACAGAGTCCTTCTGTTTTCCTGCCTAAAAGTGCACAAGAAGTTGAAAACATCAGTGTGGGGCTCTTCAGACAGCAATAGAGTGCTTTATTTCAAATGGTATTTCTACAAAATTAATTTCTGAGTTTTGCCACAGGTATTAGCAAGATGATAACTATGGTGTCTGCATCAGTCACATCTGAGTCTTATTAACTGTTCTTTTCACCTACATTTCCACAGCATTGCCACAAGGTGTTTGCAAATACCAATGATGAAGATGTTAGGGCTGCCTACCAACATCACTAGGAGTTCAGGCAAGCTTCCACTGACCTTAACTGGACCACAGGTTCTAGTAAAAAAAATAAACAAGCAAGGGTATCATTTTTACAGCTAATACATATTTTTCAAAAATATTAAAACTAAAAGGAGATAATTCATAGTCACTTTGATGTGACAGTGTTACTTGGCTCAAAAATTAACCCAAAATATACTGAATATAGTATGAGGCCCACATGGACTCTGATTTCATCACTGGCCACACCTGCCACATTTTAAATAGTTGATATTTCTCCATTGTTATCTATTCTAAAATGATAAAAAAAAAAATCTCGTCCCCAAAGGATAGATGGGCTGGATTGTCAGGTCTGTTGATAATCAGGTGTACTGCCACACCCAAAAGGTAGTGATTCAACATATGGCTGCTATCCAGGAACAAGCACAGTACCCCAGGGGTCAGTATTGGGGCTCATATTTTTCAACGTCTTCATTAACATCATGGATGATGGCACAGATTGCATCCTCAGCAAATCTGCAGACAACACTGAATTTAAAGAGGGTGGCTGACACAATGAATGGCTTGACCTCTGATCCAGAGGCACTTTGAGAAATTTGAGACCAACAAGAAGCTTGTGAAGCTCATCAAGGAAACTGCAAAGTTGTGTGTCCAGGTGAGTAACCCCATGTGCCTGTGCACACTGGGATGCAACAGCCCCCTGGAGAGCCCCACAGGTATGTAATGCTGAACGAGTTTCCAGGAGACGCCAGCAACACAAGGCAGCAGCACCGTTCAGGATGAGTAGGGTGTGTGAGGAGGAGCGTGGCCCGCACTGTTTAACTATAAACAGAGCAATGATGGTTAAAACTCAGGGGGTCAGGAATAAGAACAGAAAACTTTCACTCACACTGGCATGTCCACGTGACTTGTGGAGCAAATTGTTTCTGTCCTCTGTATCAATAATCTGGCATCTCTGCAGGGACTGTGGGCACACAGTACACATGCACGGCATGTATGTACATCTAAGGAGGTCTTGTGTAATACTCTTAGTCACAACAAAGCCATAGAAGTTCAAAATTAACAACTCAGTTACGACAGTGAGGACAGAAGCAGCAAGCTGACAGGCAGCAAAGGCAGAAGACCCTGTACACACTGCAAGGCTTAAAAAAAAAGCCTTTCACAGCACACAGGAAACAGGCAAACACAGGCACATGCACACACAAATTCCCTTCTGAGCAGGTTAGATTGAATGAGAATAAGCATTTTAAGTGCCAAATTGCCTGACACCACATGGTGCTATCAAAAGCATTTCCATTTTTATCCAAATCAATGTCATAATTTTTCTGTAAAAATCAATGTGGAAAATAGAAGCAGGGATAGAGGAAGATGCAGTTTCTGAGCCTGGTGGAAGCCATCAGATGGCAGGGTGACTGTAGGAGTTCAAGACGGTTGACTTTAGCAGCTAAGGCATGTCCAGCAACTTGTGATGAGGGGTACTAAACAGCTAGAGAGAAGTTCTGGGTTTGCACATGATTAGGAAAACTGGTGTTTCGTTATTTTTGAAACAATAATCTCTTTTTTCCCCAATCTCATACCTAAAAGCATAACAGTCAGTCTTCTGAACATCTTTCTTTCATATTCCCCTAACTTCTACTAGACAAGGTATAATGCATGTAAGCAACAGACAAACGGGAGTGCACTTGGTGCCAGCCTGCAGAGCTGCTGTGAGAGCACATGCTCTGACATTCTGGGGAAGAAGTACCCTTCAGCCTTACCCCCTGCCTGTTGAAAGGAGAAAACTGAGGCCTTCTCTGCAGATTCATAGTGTGACTTACTGAAACTCTGAAAATCCATTTAAAAATGACCTTTCCAAAGACGTTTATTGTAAACCTGGCCTTCTAACATAGGGAAAACATCTAGGGTAATTTTTCAGAATCTTTATGTTCTCCATCTTGATTTTCTTAGAAAATAATTTTAACATTTCCCTTTTTGGAGAAGAAATGCATATCAGGACATCTTTATTGAGGACTTCCCATCTAATTTTCAGAACGACCTCCGAGTAGGACAAACACAGGTTTATCAGGAGCAGTCAGGAATATACAGACTTCTTCCAGAACAGCCAATGCTGCTTGCATCCCCAGATCATGTCACACAGTCACTATCCAGCTGCATGATAGCTATAACTGAGTGGGGGCCATTATAAATCCTTAAGAAACTCATTTTGACTTAATCAAAAGCCAGATCTCTCTTCCCCTCAGCAGTACATCCTCGTGGCATTTTTTGACATGTTCAAAGAAAAACTGACATTGAATATACAGCAAAATATCCAAATCATAAGAAATTTTCCTGTCACAACCCAGTGATTCTTAATTGGAATACCCACATGATTTTGGGTTAAAATACCTGGGAGTACATGCAAACAATACTTCACCATCATTGTCTTGCAGGTAGATCAGAATATCCTGCTGCAATTTAGCTAATGTCAGGCTTCTCAGATGAACAATCTAAATTCTCCAGATAACTTCCCCATTAGGGGATTGGTGTTGCAAATCTATGTAACTGAATAAGGTTATTCAAGAAGCACCACGTTTTGATAACAAAATCCTTTGTGATGATTACCTAATAGCCAGCATTTGTTCAAACACTTTTAATAGACCCTTTTTATCACATGCAAAAAGAATTTCAGTGCTAGTTCAGTCTCCTGTTTCATTCTGTCATGAATCACTTCGTAGAGACATTTAGAAGTCAATAATCCACTGTAGCTTTGATGACAGGTGATTAATTTCTACATTTTAGAGACATAATAAGATTTAGCAATAAAAAGGCCTTGAAGTAACCTACCAAACAGCTTTAATCTCAGCCTTGGGACTGTTGCTAAATATGAATTCTTGTACACAAATGCAGATGATTTAAGTTAGGAGATTTTATTGCAGACTTCTTGCCTTTCCATATTAATCTTGCTTTACAATCAGGCTATCTATACAATCACTTTATACCGAATGTTGTTTCTAATGCAGTACTTGGGGAAGGAAAGTAAGGTTATTTACCCACAAGGGCTATATTCTTCTAAAAACTAGTTTTACATGCTTTCCATTATGTGGCTTACCAACATTCTTTGTGTGGTGAGGTTGGATGGGTAAAAAAATAAAATAACAGACACACACAACTAGTCAGCACCAGCCTGCACAACCACGCTGAGCCCTCAGGGCTCAATCCATCACTCGGTGAAACTGGTGGGAGTATTTTCTTAACATCAGTTGGCAGATCACTGTAACAGACATACTTGAATACAGGACCGAATTCCAAACTCTCCAGACATGTGCTGGTAGTAAATACTGAATAGCTATGTAGGTCCTGATCTGACTTTTCTGAGCTTTTCCAAACACTGCCTGGTTTCTCATCTTTCCAAAGTGGTTTTCTGCTGAAAACAGCATCTGAGAAAACTGAAAAATTGCTCTTTTAAACTACCAGTCTCCTGTGTTTTCTTTTTACCTGTTCAGGAATGCTTTATTTTTCTACTCAAAGTACTTCAGTCTGAAACCTTTGTCTATAAAACACTAAATCTTCACTAAAATTCCTTCAGCCAGGAATCTCTAGATAAATTCACAAAATGGTTCTGTGGGCTACTTCCCTTAAGGAGAAGAAGAGAAACTGCAGTAGAAACTGCTTTAGAAAACCCATTTGCTAATGCCAAATTTCAAAGACTTTCTTAAAGTAAGTGTGGGCCTAAGTTACTATTTGCTAGTGATCATATGCTTTCCTGTGTAAAAACAGACTAACAAAAAACACAAACAGCTCTGGTAGCGGGGGAGACAAAGCAAGTCAATGAACTCTTTTCTTCTTCTTCTTGCAGTGTCTAAATTTTGTAGTGATCAGTCCCTGAGAGAAGAGGTGATAGAGGAACTGAATTTCTCACGTCTGAGGGCAGCATTAAAGTGCTGAAGGATATTAAACGCATTGTGCTGCTCCTGCTCTGTGTTTTGTGAAGGGCAAAGCATTAGCAGAAAAGGAATGGGTTCTACTTTTCTCAGTCTCTCAACACTTTTGGGGATGGATGAAGTGGAAGGACAGAATTTCCACTCCTGAAGAAGTGTCACCCTCAAATATCATCTAAGAAAGCCCTAAAGATGGCAAAACTGGAAAAAAAAAAAAAAGGCAAAACAAAACACATGTGACAGATCCAAAGGCAGCAGTAACACCTCCTTCCTGTCAGCAGACTTTGGGGAGGAGGAACAGAGGCTTTAGCAATAATGACAAATGGTGTTTTATCAGAGACAAATGGTGGCAATATTGCATTTCACTAGCATCTATTAAGAAGCCATTTGAATTTTAAACTCATTTTAAGTAAAGGAGATTCCAATGTCAGGAGATGTGGATGAAGATGTTTAGGACAAATGCTAGGTGTGGGGGTAATTGGAAGGTTGGGAGGCATGGGTGACATGGTGATGGTGGCGGCGAGGATGATAGCAAGAATTCTATTTGAGAGTATAGGTGTTCATTTTAGGCTAAGTATACAGTAGAAACTGTGAGAAATCCATCTCCTAGCCATATTCCAAACCAATATGAAGGCAAGACATGAGTGCACATTTTCCTCCTTTCTTTTCCAGTGGACTTAGGTTTCTGCTGGAAGAATTCCTATGCACCTTTGTTGGAAGGAATTGCAATATGCTCTGAGTAGATGATTCCATTCTAGATGTTCAGGAACAAGGACATCTTAGTCTAAATATAGCTCTCAACCTTCTTCAAAAGCTTCAGGAATATACCTTCTTTAAGTTGCAAATTTCAGTTTTAATCCAGAGTCATAAGCGCTGAAAACTTTCTCTTTTACTTTCTTCATTTTTCTTGTTAAGTAACAGGAATGAAAATGCAGTTTTGCTCATAAGAGCTTGAGTATAAGAACCTGATGGTTAAGAAGTATTGATTACCACAAAAATTGTGCTAAACAGAAAATAAACATTTTTCAGACCTATAAAGAAAACAATATTTGGAACAGCAAAAGTGGGTAATGAGGTAAACAGAAGGAAAAAAGCATATGCGAGTAGACTCTGAAGGCAAAGAAAGCTCACTCCATTATTGAAGCTAATGTTGAGACATGATGTAAAGCTGGAAAGAAAAATGAAAATCCTAGATATCCAAACAAGCTGAAAGAAACAGAAGCCCTCTATGCATTTATGATGTGTAAAATCCTAACTGTTCTCACAAGTACAGAATATACCGATTAATTTCAGTATTTCAGAATATAACTTTTGCACTTCAGGTTTTCCAGTATTTGTATCTCTGTAGGGGAAAGAGCTGCTTCTACATGTAAAGTAGCAAAATTGTGTGTGAGGACAAACACATATTGAGGAAATGAATCATAGCAAGAGACTGGACAGTTGAGGCAGATTAGATATATCAGACAGCAAATGGCAGAGTGAGGTACCACAGTGGAGCTGCCTTCACTGCAGAGCACAGGAAGAGTTACGACATTTATGCATTTTCATTTCCACAGGTGGGGACCTCAAATCATTCCGTGGGTTAGGCTCCTGGTATCTCTAATATGGCCCTGCTGTGGCACACAGTTGATATACTTCTGACTTGTCAAAAAAAAGCACAAGACGCGCTTAAATCTCTTCATGGCCCTAGCATTAAGTCTGAGCTGCTTGTGAATCCAACAGTTTTTTCAGGATGTTATGTCCCAAGCAACACATTAAATTTTCACTTTCAAAACCTAATTTCTCTTTATAGACTGTGATCTCTAATTCCTATGTACATTTCTTATTTAGACCTTCAGTATGAAGTAGATTATTTGAACCACTGTGCAGAGGCATTTCTTGTCAATTACTTTGCTGAATCAAATGATTTGTGATAAAACTTGCCCAAAAATTCTTTTCTTTTTAGATCTAAGGGATGAAATTGTTACTCTATTCTGGTAAAAGAAGATCTAAAATGGCCTTTTTTAGCTGTTAAAATTCAACATATCCCATTTTGGGATCTCTCCTTTTTTTCTCAAAGAAAATTACTAATCACAGAAAATAACCCAACAGCTTGGTGGCTAAGTAATTTTCCAAGGAATTGAAATTCTAATCTGCACCTTAACCCAGTGACCTTCTTTTTCAGAGGAACATCCTACCTATTCTGCCCACTGTCATTAGCTAGGAGTCTCCTTCACAAAAGTTTTCCACAGTCAGTTCTGCAGTTTCAGTTTCAGGGACAGAGTGGACATTTTATAGAAAACGGCAATGGCTCAGCTCTTTTACAAAAACAAACAGTCAGGGAATACATTTCAGTGAGTTCTGTAACTTTGTTAAATATCTATGCCATTTTAAATAGTTATTTCCACTGCATGTGATCACAACTAGCTATTCCTGCTTGCTGAGATCAACACAACTGTTCTAGACTACACCTGCTGCAGGCTGCTAGACCACCTCCGCACCTTTGGTATGGGGACCATGGTGTAAATGTGGTTTTGCTACAAACAACTATTATTTCCTTTTTCTTTTACAGAAAAAAATTGCAAAAAAATGTTAACTCAATTCTTCCTCAGCCCGAGGATGAAAACAACCTGTTAATATATGTTCTAGTCATGACAGGCAACCCTGGTTTGCCATGTTTTCTCCACTACAACTGTAAATCTCAATGTGTTTCTATGTTTATAGTCTAGTTGTTTTTAAGAGAATACATCCGAAAATATTTTAAGACATGTGAAAATGAAGGTTATTTAGATCTCCCCATTTCACCTTTCTAGTTTTATCTCTGCCCAGGAAAATAAGATGAAAATGCCTTTCCCATCTTACAGTCATACCAGGCCTTCATCCCTATTAAGTTTCTAGGAAAAAGAAAACAACAAAAAAAAACCAAACAAACAAAACAATACAAATTAGGAAAATTTCCAGTCCTCTCATGGATGCAGTTTCTGCCCTGAGAATCCTACAAATATACCTTTGATGTTGTGCTTCTTTCATGGCACTGTGGGTAGTAAAAACTGTCTAGATGGCCAGGCCCAGGGTGTTGTGGTGAATGCAGTCGCATCCAGCTGGGAGACCCAAGGCACAATACTGGGGCCAGTCCTGTTTAACAACTTTCTCCACTATCTAGATGAGGGGATAGAGCACACATTCAGCCAGTTTTCAGGCAGCACCAGGTTGGGTGGGAGTGTTGATTTCTGTGGATAGAAACCACAGCCCTGCATCAGGAAAAGCACACAAGGAGAACTACATAGCCGACTGGTATCAACTCTAAAATGCACTGCAAGTGTTTGGTAGGAAGCACTGATCCCAAGGCGTGTGCAGCCCTCATGCTGCTGTGCTCAGCATCTCCAAGCTAACTCCAGTGTCTCCCTTGACTCTATGAATCACAGATAAGTGCACGTTCAAAATGAATGACATGGCTGAAGCAGGAGCTAAAGCAATGAGATGCCTATTCCAGAATGTGGTTTTTGGATTGGATTCTTTAGCACAGATGTTTACACATCCAACGTACCAACTTGCCTACATAAGCAAACTTTTTCAAACAGTTTCATACTTAATTTATCGCCATCTACCATCCCTTGATTTCCTTGCATATTATTTGCCAGGGGCTAAGTACCAGCTGAGTTGATTAAATGGCAAAGCTCCCATAGAATTCAGCATTCTTAGAATTTTATCCAAACTGTCTTATCCGTGCATTCAAGACTATCTCTTTTTATATTTCAAAATATTTTTTTCAAGATTAATTCAATTTTATTTCCTGCTGATACTTGAACGACTATAGCATTCTTTGACTTTATCATCTGTATCATGGTGATTTTCACATGCCATCTCAATTTAGTACTATCTGTGAAATCTATCTGTTTTCATGCCTTTAGAAGCACTAGAAGTCAAAGGCAAAAAAGGGTGTTGTAATAATATAATATTTTAACCTATCGTATCACTAGTAAATTACAGAGGAACAACTAAACTTGTTAAAAGCTGGATTTCTAGAATGAAGTTCATTCTAGTCCATAGTAAAATAATTTAAACTTTCAGTTAGATGTAATAGCAGGTTGAGCCTGTCACTGGAACAAGGAGGAGAATAGAATTTTGATAAGATGAGAAATTGCTGTATGAAGAAGTTTAATACATACATCTGCTGCTGAAGTAAATGATGGTGGCTTCTCTGCAGGCCAAGTCTAGAAAAGCTAATGTTAGCAAGATGTGCAAGACTAAATAACAGGCATCAGGGTCACGCATCTTATTAAAATCAGTGTTTTAAAATCTGCTTGCTTTAAACATTTACCTTGACATTGTAGATTATCTTTAATACGAAGCCAGCTCTTCTTCAGTTGACCTCCATTTGAAGCAGCTAAATCCCAGATATATGATTGATTTTTGGTCTTCTCTATTCAAAGAAAAATATGAAGCAAAAATAAAACTTCAATATATTTAAAATTTATGCTTGCAGAGACAGACTCCGGTGAAATTCATCCAGCTTCATTTTGTGCTGAACAAGATGAGAAGATTGGACAAGATATATTTTGAGAGGACCTTTACCAACAGATAACCTAGATGGTTATAATTAACAATTTAGCCATTTCAAATGTTTAGTACAACATATTTAGTACAATTCAAAATTTCAGGGTTCTTTTTGACTTGGTGGTGCTATTTAAACTGCTGATGTTCTCTGCAATAACTACCTTTGAGATAATGCTGTCTTCTTTGTAATTGTTGTCAAAGATAACATGAAAAGGAAAACAGGATTCACGCAGGAATCTGTTGATTTAGTAATAAAAATGACATAAAGGTACTTTAATTTCAGATCATGAATTGTCCAGTACTGCAATGTTTTCCTGCACCCAGAATTTGGACACACTGGGAAGCTGAAAGAAAAGCACAGAAATTATATACCTCTTATAAGAGAGTGGTTGTCCAAAACCTGAAGTTTCTCTAGATATCAGGCAGCAGCACAAAAAAATGCTTACTCCAAAACTAACTCACCTCAAAAGAATAATTGTCAGCCGTGAGTCCATTGTCTTCCCTTTCCAGTCAGTTCAAATGATTGAAACAGAAAAACTGCCATGAGAGCAAAAGAAAAGTGAGTAACCTAAAAATTTCAGCATAATATTTTAACAAAGTTTACTTTTTTGTCTTTTGGTTACTATTGAGCTCTTGATGCTTACTAATAAAACTTCAGTAATATCAGCACTAAAGTTTCGTCTTACCAGTCAGCAGATAAGTAACAGTTTAGTAATGCCTCAGGGTGATTGATGGCAAAGCAGCAAAAAAATAGCTAGTACTATAAACCCTATTTACAACTTGTGAGAAGAACCTTGAAAAGATAATACAATGGATTACCTTTGTGTTATTTTCTATACTTGTTATAAAATTTGTCACGGGTTCTTTAATTGTCTCATTTTCCTTTTTTTATGGTCTTTGTCATGACAATAAGTTTTCACATAACTCACTGTCTGCTAGATTGCTTCTAACTACGTAGCAGAAGTCTGAATGCATTGGAGATGCTGTAGCATGATCATCCAGCTCTTCAACCCTTGTTCTCCTAGTTATAAAATTTGCGAAAGAAGAGCAATAGAACAGTTTATGCCCTCCAAATGAGCAGCCGTTCCCTACCTGTTATTTTCACAATTTTATTTCTTCTCTTTCCCTTGGCTGTCCACTCAAGGACTAGGTACTTTGACCACAGAGGAGTCAGACATGTGCAGGCCCCTTTGTAACACCAGTGAACCCCACATTTTTCACTGCAGCCTCCAGAACCCTGGGGTTTTCTCATGAACCCATATTATCAGAAAATGATCCAATTGTCCATTTTCTTTTAATGAAATACAACAACCTCAAAAAAAGCTAATAGAAGGGGAATCCGTAAACTCCATTTTCCACCCCTCTACTATAATTTTTAAGCCCATTCCAAGTTGTTTAGGGGTATGATTCATGATTTTTTAAATGCCCATGGTTGGCATTGTAGATGATTATTGAAAAGGGTTGATGGAAGATACTAAAAATCTTACATTCTAGCAAAGATATTGATGGCTCCTGGTGCAGCCTGAGGAAAGCTTCCTTAGAGCCTATCTGGCAAAGCTCGTGGAAAATGCTTTCTTCCCTCTCCAGCTGGCTCAATGACTCCATTTCATCCTAGAAAATTGTAGCTTGGCCTCAATTACTCACATTTGTCACATCTTGCCTACATTAAAGCAACATGATATTTGGGCATAAAGTCTTCAACACGTAAGTCCAAAAGGTACATAACCACACATGTTATTTACATTACACAGGTCACTGCAAACACATTTTATTTTTCCTCTGCTCCCTACTTTATTGTTCAATTTAGGTACATTAAAATATCAAGTAAAACGAAACAATAGATAGTTTTCTTCTTTACCAAAAATGAACTTTCAAACTTCCTTAAACATAAGTACAAGTTCATTTTTCAGAAGATTTCAGGCAGTTCCAGAATCATAAAACAGCACCCACAGAAAGAAGAACCGACAGGATTTCACATTCTTCAGTCAAATGTGAGTTCAGAAATCTTACACAGAAGTCAGCCTGTGCAGAGATGGCAATGGAGCAATGTAGTCATGGTTTCGGGAAATGGAGCAGACACTGACCAAAAAACATAGGTTGCACCAGCAGGACAAAATGATTTACTGTCTGTGGCCAATGCACTTATTAGGTCTTGAGAGAATTAAAGTTCCAGAATTTCCACTTTTGAGAAAAAACGGCAAATACAATACAGAAGCAGCATTTGTATCTCCAGCAAGCAAGCTCTTTAATGCTCGGTGCACAAACATCAGCTGAAGTAGAAAATAATATAAATAATAATAATAATAATAATAATACTGCATAAAAAAAGAACAGATTAGCAATGAACACCTGACTCTTGCTGCATGTTTACACAGGAAGGCAAGGAGCCACTGTCATCGCTTCCTCTCCTGTGCTGGCTAGTATGATAAGTATTTAGGTCAGTGATGAGAAAGGAGGTGAGATGCAGTTGGAGTAGATGGAAATTAGACATTTAACAGCAAGTCTTATGTCTCATTGCCATTGTTTTTATCAATGTAAAGGCACATTTTAAGGGACTTATAAAAGACCAGAATGATATTTAGGCAAAAGAGCTTATGTTCTCAGTTACAATAAAAAGTGAGCTTTCAAAAGTGTCATGGATATTGAGAAAAGAGGTCTGAGAAAATGGGATACAAGTGTCATGTGTACAGGTACCACGGCTATCACCTTGCGCCCAGTGTCCAACTCCTGGAGTGTGGCCTGTGCTAAATGCCATGTTCAAGTAGCACAGCTTGTGGCTCTGCCCAGCCCTGGGGCCCAGATGTTCCTGCTAACATAATGCAGAAGAATGTTGAGCTGCAATTTTATTGCAGGGAAGGGGCCTATCTGGGAACATCTGCAGTTGGGTTCCTTTGGCTGAATAAAGGAGAAATGTCATGATCTTAAGTTATGTCTGCTAAAATGTAACTCTGTGAAGAAATTTGTGCAGTGGAATGGCAAATGAAAGAAAATAAACAATATTCAGGTGCCAAGAGAAGATCAGGGAATTATTTCAAAAGGAGGAAAGAAAAGAAACTCCTCAGCTTTTACCCTTACCCTGCAACTCCCAAGATTTGCACGTTGAACTTGGATGTTACAAAGGAGACAGAAATCCTTAGCATGACAAGCAGTAATTTACATAAATTTGATCTCCCAAGAGCTGACTTTGAGGAAATACTGCCACATCTATTTCTTGTCTATGTTCGCTGTAGAAACTGCACTCAGTGTTCCCAGATAAAAAGTAGCAATCCAAGACCATAATAAAGGGGGGAAAAAGAGAAAACAAAAGCCATTAGATAGTAAAGTATGCACTCATATATTTCATTCCTGAATATTCAAAAGCAAATTGGAAAATATATGTATATAGCTTTTGTTTCAATTTATATTTAGTGCTGTTAGGTTTTATTTGGCAATGTGTATTTGGCAAAAGTTTATCAAGCCAGTTACTCAACAAGCAAATCCCTTATCTTGAACACAGCCCCAGCTTCTTACTTCATTATTTTGTTCCCAGCAAGAAGATGGGAGTTTTAGTTTGTTGTACATTTCACGCTGACCACACCATAATAGGTCTGTTTAACAGAGGGGGAAAAAACCACAAGGAAAATATATATAAAATGATACAATGAAGCATTGTTCCCTTGGTGTCATTGAACAGGGGCCAACTATACCATTCAGGGGTAAATACAGAGCTCTGACATTTAACTCTGATATTACAGACCAGTGTTTTCAAAGAGTCACATGCTTAGTAACTGCAGCACATTTGCAATTGTCTTTGAAGTTTTAATCTCAGTTCATGCTGCTAAAGCACCATGAAGGTTTATTTTTAACTTGTTATATAAATTTCTTTTAAAAAAAATAATTCAAGGAAACATCTCCAAGTATGAAATATGTCAAACTGAAAGCCGCTAATTGTGTAACTTGAGTATAGTGGGATTTTTTAAAGTTGTTTTTTTGGTTTTTTATGCAAGACAAAAAGTGCTTCTTGGTTCATAGCAGTCTTCAGATTTTATTTTTAAGTTGTTGTAAGGGAAGCAGGAATTTTGAGAGTATCTGTTGTGAAATATAAATAAGACTAGAACAGATGATCCCACTAAGCCTAATTTTCTCAATAAAGCTCTGAAAAAAATTATAGTGAAACTATAAAGAGAAAGGATAATGTACTATTACTGAATTGCTTACACATTCCAGTATTTCAGTATTTGGTTTAGAAAACCCATTTTGCCTAACATCATATACATCTTAGACAAATGAATTTCTCTTAGGATTGCTGTGGGATCAAGGTCTGAACAGAGAAAAGCCAGCCGCAACCTGCTGTGACAAGAATTACTGTGTGTTGCTACTCAAACATGACCACATCTAACGCTTCCATTGAACTTCTGCAATGTGTAGTCATCACTGCTGAAACTTCTCACATCCTCTGCCTCCCACTCATCCCTGCTTGGCATCGCTCTTCCCCTTCATCTCTAACCTCACCAAACAGTGTGTTTACAGTCACTACTGACCATTTTCTTTCAAATCCATGTTAGATCTCTAAAATTGTCCTCTGCTGAAACTCCTTTCCCCACTGCCTCAGTTTCCTCACTGGCAAAGTTCACATTCAATCTTTGTTTACTCCTCAAACATCTTCAAATCAAGTCTTCCCTTGTTCATCCAGTTTGCTGTCCTAGTTCTCTTACTTCTTTGGTTGTCTTTCTGCTTGTTTGTTTGTTTGTTGTTTGTTGTTTGTTTTTGGTGGGGGGAGTTGTGTGAGAGTTTTTGTTTGTTTTTTGGGGTTTTAAATTTTTTTTTCTTTAGAGTCTCTCATTCAGCCTCTAACTTTGGTAATGGAGAATGGTTGTGAATGCACATGGGCCCCTGCTATCCTAACTTTAAGAAAATCTCACACACAAATGCAAATTCAGTGCTGAGGTTTATGCAGTTAAGTCTTAGCCAGCACATCTGGCTAGGAAGTCTGGACAGTAAAACGGATTTTCTTCTTTTCAACACCACTTTATGAGTTTCTAGTCAGTGGGGCTAAGACATTCTCGTTCTTTCTTTGATATTCCTTTTCAGCTTCTCTGGACAGTACTTTAGTATATATCCCAAATATCATGCTTATCACCCTGGTGGAAGTAATAATTAAATTTTGTAGATTTTCTCTGCGTATCTTCTTAAAGACACTGCTTTTTTTACATATTCAAACAATTAGGAATTTTTGCCCAGTGTTTCATCCTCTCGGTCTTTGATTATGGCAACATTGCATGACAAAGGCAAACCTTCAATTTTCTTAGGCTTTTGTTTAGACCATATAATCTTCTTTTAGAAATCTTTCCCCTAACTACATCATTTACCACCCAGGCCCTTCATGGTCTAGCCCCCACACTATTTTTTCCTCTGTATTTCGGAGTGTCAGCTCCCAACACCAGCCGGTGAACAATGCCCATGCCCATCATTCATTTGTTGCATCCTCAAACACTTTCATTCATGCTACCCTTCATGCTTGGGAGCTCTCCATAAACATCCACCTTCAAGCCCATTTGCTGCAAGGCCTCTGAAAGGCCTGGCAGCAGTTAGGTTGGTAGTGCTGGCGGCACTTCTCATTACACTGACTTACAGTTTCCTGCTACTCCCTCATCTGTCTATATCAATCTGCTGTGGTTTTTTAGTTTTAGATTCAAAACTTGAAATATCCATCACCACTCTTTTGTTCTGATTTTGTCCAGCACCTAGGACAGCTGGGACATGGTTCATGGCAGTGGTTCATAGCAATTCAAATAACAGGGTCAGAATGCAGCTTTTTCCTATCTCTGAGAACAAGTTCAAGTTGTATTTGTACATTGCCTATGAGATTATAAGCATCCTATTTTTCAGGTTACAGAACACGCATGCTAACATCTCCAGGCGTGGAAAACAGACTAAAGCTTCTGGCTCTCAATCCAGCTGTGTATCTTGGTAAACCATCCTCCTTGTTAAATTTGTAGGACTGTTAATGAAAGTGGTAAGGTACCAAATGGTGCTGATTGAGATGAACACATGTATCAGTCACTGAGGGATGGGCTCAAAGGTCTCCATCTCAGCAGAGTTTTTAAGTAACGTTGTGCTCTATGTCTATGATAAAATCTGTCGAGCAGCAATTTGGTGGCAGAACACACTCAACAGAAGTAAGATTTCTCTGAGATAAACTTTGTTCAAGAGAACCACCTAAAGTGGAATCATCAGATTTATTTTACAGTTGATTAGGCCACATTCTCTCAATGGATATGAGCATTTGCAGGTCAAAATGAAAGTTAAAGTTTTGACCTTTTCCTTCTTTTTACCATTTTGAAACACAAAATCTCATGAGGATATGAGCAGCCTTAGGTATTACATGAGAGATAGAAGAGAGAGCAGCAATGAGAGTATACCAGTTATTTCTATCAAGTGCATCAGCCTACTTCCTTGTTACAAAGAGATTCAACAAGGTTGAAGTTAACTGCAGTTTCCCAAATACTTTGATCCAAGCTGCAGCATTAACTTACTGTTTTCCTCATTTTATGCTAAAACCTAGGAGCATTTTGCTACTTAATTATGTATGTGAACAAAGTTAATTGCATTTTTAAGTCTTATTACATGCAATTTACTCTGAAATTTGAGGACACGAAGGCTTGGCATTACATTTCATGTTCTAAGAATATGAAATAAAATGGAACATTTGTGAGGACAGGCATTTTCAATTTGAATTTTGTATATAAGAAGTACAATCACGTCAGGAAAAGAAATGGGTTAAAAACATACTCACAGCACAGTGTTTTCATTCAGGAGTTTATAACTCTTAGAAAGGTAGACCTAAATAGCTGTAAATCTGATGAAGAAGTTAATTATGAGGGAAAAGGGCCAAAAACTTAGGAGGAGAAGAAGAAATATCATTGATTTAACAACGATGGCTGCCAGAAACAACTTGCAAATCATGGAACTATGAGGGGATGAAAAGTTGACTCTAAATTATGGTGAGACTGGGTGTCTCTAAATCTCTGGGGAGCAAAATTATTTCAGTAGATCTTTAATTTTCAGTTATTGAAAGTCAACATCATGGCAAATAGCTGCAATGTTTTACAGCAGACCATCATGAAAGTATTTTATTTTTCACTTCCCAAAAATGTATGAAATTTTCAAACACAGGTGAAAATCAATCTCCTCACCAATCATACAAAAAGCAGCTCCCTTCCCAAGGGAGGTATGGATTCACAGGATAATGAAGGAGATGCTCAAAGTCATCTGCTCAGAATATCTTTCACTCGTAGTGCCTTTATCCAAGGACTGCCAAGTGCTGGACCAGTCATAAAAATGTTTTATTTTAGCAAAGCCAGCGGCAGAACAATAAGAAAGGAATACTCACTGAAACCAGAAACCCCTTTCATGACTTACCTCCCCTCTCCACCCCTTCCCCTCCATTCTGTATTTCTGAATAGAGAATTTTGTTCTTGGCCAGGTAACCATAGGCTCTTGCACCAAAATAATCAATAGCAACCTGATAAAGTTTTTGCAGTACCACATAGGACAAAATTCCTTCTGCTTTTCACTTTCTATCTCCAGACATACAGAATCCTACCTAGAACTATGTCTCTAGTTCCCAAAACCGCAAAAAATACTAAGCATGAAGGTGAGAATAAAGTTTTGCTTTTTCCCAGAGCAAACACAAATATCTCAGGCCTGTGAGCAGTGGCTGTTCAGAGCCCAAAATCTGTCCTGAGAACATGGCCCTATCTTTTACAAAATTTCCCTTGTGTATCCAATCAGTGACAAAGCTGAAGACAGCAACGCTGTCCACCTTCAAGATTCAGCTCTGACTGAGAGAGAGGGGATTTACTCTGCTAGTGAATAAAATGGGGCCAACACAAAAGCTCAAATATTTTCCCATGATTTTTCAGATTGTCTGTTGCCATATACTCCAGCTCCTTCCAGACTCTGATTGGATTGGTCTCAAGGATAAAATACAGGAATAGCATTCACAAGGAAGCATTTCCAGTATTATTTTGGCTATGGTCACCCTTTCTTAGAGGCAGAGAAGAAAGAATATGCCAAATTACTTTAGCCTTTTGGGATGTCTGAAATGCTACTAGCTCTAAACAACAGAATTAGGAGCTGAATCTTGCGTGTCTTAGTCATGTTAACCTGGCAAAATGTCCCTGGCTTGCTCTAGAACAACCTCTCAAGCCAAGCAGAAAGTTAAGCCTTTGTATTTGCTTAGTCCTTGACCAGATTGCTTGGCCAGATTGGCATGACAATGCCAACAGAGTGTTTTGGAGACATATATACTGTCCAGATTGGGAAAAAGTGACCTTCAGATATCTTTGATCAGGTTTAATGTGGAAACAATTCCTAGGTGCTGTGAGATAGGACTCAGTTCTGACTTGTAACTAGAGCTATGCAAATGATTTTGGCTCAATAGGTTCAAGCTCCAATTTTTTATCCTCTTAACTCTCTTTTTTTAAAAAAATCCTCTCTCTTTTTTCTTTTATTTTAATAGAAACAGTTCTTATCCTAAAGCTTTGATGTAAAAATGAGAGCTAATAAAAATAGAAATTTTTTTTAACTTTTTTTTTGGTTGTTTTTACAATTTTGTTCACCAAATTAAAAACCAGTTTTTGCATTCTGTCGGAGAATTTATTATTGTCCAAAATTATTCTGTTTGAATTTTGCATATTTCCAAAGATGATGTCCCCTTATTTTCCTGAATTCTACATTGTTTTCAGAAGAGGACAGGTGGTGTATTATTAAAGATGATACAGCAAAAACAAAAGGTCTGCTGGTAATTCTCAGGCACTGTCAATGCCATGAGCATGATTTCTTTATATTACTACTCTCAGTGACACCATCTTTACATTTATAGATGTGCATACAACCCACAAAGAATCAGATAATACAGACTATTTAGACAGCAAAATAGAGAAGGAAAAATTAAATCTCTGTTTCTCAGAAGAGCAAGCCTCTGTGCAAATACTTAAGAGAGGTTCAGAAGTATGCAATAAAACCTGGTATCTGAACACAGAAATGGCCATTCTTCTTCAAAATCGGAACCTCAAGGCAGGCGAACTTATTTTCACAATCCATGGTATATTTCCTAGCAACCAAATCAGGATGGCAATGTATATTAAAGGGCAGCAGGATAATTTTTTGTCCTGTTTTGACTCCAAGTACAAAAATTCTAAAGCTGCTGATAATATGGCGGGGGGGTTGTTTATTTGTTTGTTGATTGATTAATTTTTGGCCTTTGGAGTTTTTTTAATGAAAGCCCGAAAAAGTGCACAAAAGAAATTCTGTGAACAAAAAGAAGACATAAAATTACTAGGACATGCAAAAGCAAAATAAGAGGGCAATGCTGGCAAAACTTATTACCATCTGCCAATTCCCTTCCCTTAACTGAAATTTTACAGTGTTTTAGTTCCCTCCCTACTTCATGGAAAAATATGAAGAAGGAACGGCCCTAACTAGATCGCACTCTTTGAGACTCTAAATCCCTCTATTGGATATAAGGACTCTTCAAAGAGGATAACCATAATGCAAAATGAGGTTATGCTGGATCCAGTTCAAGGGAATGAGCCAAGCATGATTAGCACCATAAGGCTGCATCTACAGAACATCTTGTACAAACAGTATTAGAAATACTGAGTCAGGAGGACACAATGTGTACAAGAAAATACAAGCACAGTGATTTTAGGGATGCTGACATTGATGGGAATTAAGTACTACAGAACATATTGATTCAAATTTCATAACAGTGTTACAGATATGCATAATAAAATTCCACAGGTCAAATCTGCTTCCCCAGATTTGGGAATGCCAAAAAGCAACAACAACAACAAACAAAACAAACAAAACAAACAGACAAAAAACAGCAAACAAAAAAACCCAACAAACCCAACAAAAAAAACCAAACCAAAACAGGAGAGGAGAATTAGTCACCAATAATGCTGGAAGGACAGAGGTTCTCAACCTCTTTCTTCACCTCCATCTTTACCAGCACTGTCGAGCCCTCGGCCTTCGGAACAAAACCTCAGGCTGACACAAACGCAAATCCACAATCACTGAAGGAAGAGATGGTTTGTGAACAGTCACAGGAGCTTGACCCTTAAAAAAAAAAGATGGAGACTCCCTGTTTACCACGAGACACATGGAAAAGATGAGGCATAATAGATGCAAGGTACTCCTGGGAAGAGTCTGAGTGGACACGAGAGAAAAATTTTTCGTAATGTGAACAATAATCCATTGGAATAATTTCTCCATGAAGGTGGTGGATTCTCCAACACTGGACACTTTTAAGAGTCAGCTGGACAGGGTGTGGAGTCAACATGTCTGTGGTTTTGCCAAGAAAGTTTGGACCAGATGATCCTTGAGGTTCCTCACAGCCTGGTGTTCTCTGAATCTATGGGGGGGGGAGTTAAAAAAGCCCAGAAAATATTAGCTAGGATTTAACAGGAATATTGCCATTTGCAAGAAGCCATAGTTGAACAGTTGGCCGTTTGTTTTAGTACACTGCGAAGTTCAGTGTGTTTGAAATCAAAGAACATTATTTCTAAGTAGTGGCAAAACTCATCTAGTAGGAAATTGATCTTTTAGCTCAAATTATTTCTAAATATTTGAGAATTAAAAACAATTCTATATTACTGACAATTAAAAGAATTATGTGGAGATACTGACAAAAAGCAAAACTTCAAGGGAAGTGAAAGTATTATGTGCTGCATGCCAGTTATAGAAGAAGCCTGGTGTGACTTAGATGTAAAAGGATGACTATGAGTGACCTGTTGATAGAGCTGATCTCCTCGGAATGGGTGTTTGAACATGCCCCTCAAAAGCAAGTGGGTAGGAATGAACTTCTGCATCAACATAAAACACCTACACCAACATGTCTTTTGGGAAGGATACTTCTCACCTAGCTTCACCAACTGGACATGTAGTCTCAGTAATCAATGATGGAGAGAAAGAGCTCCAGAGGAAAATTCATCTTCTGCTCAGATACCTACAAACGTGTACAGACAGTCCCCTAGGAAGTTCTCTCCAAGGGCTGTGGAGGGAGTCCACACTACCTGCTTAGGCTGGGCAAGTCAGCTGGGACAGTCTCAGACTGCCAACTCTGCTTTATAACATATATGCCCTTTTCTCTGACTAGAACACCTTCTGGCTAGAAATGTTACCCACACAGAGCTTGCAGCCACACTTACCTTTCTTACCTTCTACCAATTCTGGCCTCTTCCAGTAACTGCTGTAACACGTGAAAATGACAATCTTTACACAGAAGCTACCAGAACCTCCACTTTTATGTGTCTCACTCCACTTCGTACAAAATTATGCTATGTCAACATATATATTTCAGTGGAGCAAACCTATTAAAAATTAACATTGTTTTATCTATTGAATGAAAATATTTCTTACATTAAATGTTTAAATAGCTAGTGAAATTAAGTTCAACATTTATACTAAGATGTTTTTAAAGCTTCAAACACAAACAATCATAATAAAAAATGTTCTTGTTTAATCTACAAAATAAGTACATTTGATTTTAATTATCTGGATAATGACCAAGCAAGCACATCAGGCACATCTCTTCCAACACGTAATGAAAGGAGCAGAGGAGCAAACAATATCCCTGAGAATAGACCAACATATTCTGACTCTAAAGATGACTCCAGTAATGAAAATCTGTCTGCTGCAAATGACTCATCTTCTGAGGACTGCACTGAAGATGTTGAAAACCAGGATGATGCATGTGAAAATAAAATTATCAACATGAAGATGAGGAACAGCAGTCTATCACTGAAGAGCTATTTGATAATAACGAAATTGAGGAAACAGCTAGCGGTACAGAAACAAATGAAAGCAGAGGAAATGTCGGTGATTATAGTGAATCAGTAACTATTTCTTTAAATGACAGAGGAAGAGATAGAAGACAGTGAGGAAATACACTAGACAATGATGTTCCTGACTCAGTAATGAACTGGAAGGACTAAAAATGTTGAAGTAGAAATAGATTAAAAAAAAACCCAACAGAAAACCTTGTTGATGAACAAAGACTGTTAACACACTACATTCTGATCTACACAGCAATGCAGGGGCATTATTACTATACCCAGATCCTGAGAGGGTCTGAAAAGAATGAATCGATGGGAAGTGTATGTTCTTAGGCCCTCTTGGGATTTGACACTTCATTTCTACTGAAATCAAGACTCATATTGACCATACAAGGAAATAATTTTCTTCTTATTTTAATCTTCACATTAGCTGATGGTACTGGTAGCAGTACTAAGGAAAACGTACCTGATGTAACACCACCACAGGAAACTAATTATCATAATGAATCCACTTCTGCTGCTGAAGTACAAAGATGCTAGAACATACATCTGTTTAAAAACAAAACCGAACAACAAAAAAACATAACCTAAAAGCACATTTTTTTAATACAAACAAGTAATTTCATTACCAGAGTCTTCCTGCTTGATACATTTACTTGTGGTCCTTTTTCCCCCCTCTTTAAATGCATTCTTCATAAACAATCTTTTAAAATATTAATCTGTTTCTATCCCTCATTTTCATACCCCGATAGAGATTTCCAAAGAATTTCACTTTCTACTATCTCTGTCTAATCGTCTTTGTGTGAGGGCTGGTTAATCTCTTTCTTTCTTTTTCATCTAAAGATAATCAGTTGTTAACTGGTATAAAATATCAGTTCCTGAAGCAGCTAATGCTCTGTTAGACCTATTTTTAGAAGTTTTTAACTTGACCATAAATGATCACCTTCATCTGATTTTAACTAGAATTATTATTGACAATATTCTGTTAGAGAATTTTAAGAAGCAAAATAACACAAAATTTTTACTGATCTTTTAACCAAATGTCCTTGGTTATTCATAGCAATAATTTCATAGCAAGCGTTGTTTTTGTGGGGTTTTTTTTCTAGGCTTAACCAGTGTTGAAGTGTTGGGCCATATTTTATTTTTTAGACAACAGGACAAAAAACAATCATAAAAGGAAGTATTATTTTACACAACACACAACTAAATTGTGCAACTTGGATGTTGCAGAAGCCACATCAAAACAAAGCCACATAAAAATGTAATTTGTTTTAAAGCAATTACATTAAAAAATGGAAGAAAAAGTGTTTTAGAACTGTTAAACTTTAATGTTGCAGACAAAACCAGCAACTGAAGACCCAACACATGCATAAGACACCACGCTAATGGTGTCTAATGGCATGCATTGAAAGTGTGTAAATACCAAAGAGAATTTGCTCTTGTAAGGCAAGAATTTTATCTCCAGATGGAAAGAAGTAGGTTGGTATTTTGTTTTTGAGAGGAAAGAGAAGAGCTTTATACTTCAACATGTTTTAGATATGAAACTCAAGGTTTTGACTCAGCATAAGTAAGTAATGAACTAACAGTTAAAAGGGTCAAGAAAGGCTAGAAAGCTGAAGTTGTAATTAAGTATGCGTCTAATGGTGATTGAAGCAGCAAGGACAACTAAGGGTGTAGAACCAACTTAGAAGCCCAACCTATGGAGACAGTCAAAAAAAGTGGAGATGAACAAAAGTTGAAGTTGTAGGTGTAAACAATGTCACTGGACATAAATGAGAGCGTGAGCAGAGGAATGAAGAGTCACAGCAGCCGCAAATGTGGCATTCAACACACAGGTTTTGTGGAGAGGGCAGATAAATGTTTACTGAGAGATGTGTACAGGTACTTGATTTCAGAAAATGTTACTTCTCCCCTAGGATGAGGAGATTAGAAAATAATACAAATGGATAGTAGAAACCACATGGAGTTTTCAAGGAGATGCTGAGAATCTATAGATGACAACAAATCTGTGAGGCCAAGACTGAAGATCTTGGGAGCTGGGAATTTGAACAGGTCATAAAAAAGGACAGAGAAGACATAAGGAGTATTGCTAGAAGGAAATGAGGAAAAGTAAAATGAAGGGAGAGCCTGGTGTGTACCTTTTTTTTTGGTAGACTGCTGTAGAAACAGATAGATGTGGCTCCAAAAGTCCAAGGAGGAAATATCAAGCCTGTGATTAACAAAACTGACTGCTTTAGCTCAGTTCCCCTTCCCAAATAATGAAAATATTTATAAGGTAGTTGTCAGCTTCTTTACACTGTTGTCAGATGTTCTGAGGGAGAAAACAAGTATTAATTTTTTCTTTTTCCTTAAAAATATTAAGAAGCAAAAATAGTCTGGATGAAACTCTCAATTAAATTTTTCCAAATCTGTATGCATCACATGAGAATGTAAAAATAACAGATTTGCTGTTTCTGAACAAGTGAAGAATTAGAGAAAAGAAAGGATAGAGACTTGCACACTCATGTATAGCAAAAGCACTGATGTAAATTGATGCTACCTGGTTACTGTGTGGGGAAGCATATTGCATTTCAGAGTATTATCTGTATCATAATTCAGGTCAAAGAACACATTTAAGGTATCTTTTATGATTCTTAGGCAAACTTAGATGAATAAAGAATGAGCTGAGTAGTTTTTGATACTACAGATGTGTAAAAATCAAAGGAAAAGAGCTTCCATTCACTCCTTTGAGCTTTCAGAATGCCTTTAGGTCTTTCCATTAGAAGACTGAAGTCCCTTAGAAGGATCAGAAAACAATATTCCATTGGGAGCAATTTGATAGCTATAATACAGTTGGCCTTTAAAAAAACCCCAAACTTTACTGATGAACAAATTTAATGCAAAAATGTTGAAGATAAAAAAAGCATTTTAGATCTCTTAGCTTTGCAAAGTCAAGCATACAAGTGTGTTTTATTTGAAATAATGCAAATTATCTCACATTATCTAACCATCTTGGCTATGTAACCAAGCACTCCAAGGGCTTGTCTGACGATTACAGACATAAGAATAGAACAGAAAAATTGCCAATGCTACCCTACAATTTTACGGAATGCAAGCAGATGAGAAATATGCATGACACCGTTGAACAGTGCTTTTTAGACTAAGTCCTATTTAATATACAGAGGACTCACGAAAAGACTGCAAAGCAATCCACACTTAGTATGTGTTTAAACATAACCAGTATTTGTATCAGGAAAGAAGCATCAGCTCAGCAGTGCTGAGGCAGCTACCTGGTTTTGGGAACACGGGGCTAGAAGGGACCAGGTAGGTGCTAGCCCTAGGCACCGACTGTTGTGGGCAGCAGATTCTGGGTTCAAGGAGGTCTGCTGAACATCCACCCCAAAACCACCACACCCAAGAGGGCACAGAGCAGTTCCCTTCCCCTTGTCACAGCTGTAAAACTAAAATGCAACCCAAGCTATAACGTGTCATACACAGAGGGTGAGATTCCCCAGAATTCTGGGTCTCTCCAAAAAAGTAGGGACATGGCCAATTTAACCGCCTATAGTTCCTAGACACTTAGCTGCAAAACTTGTGCAAGAAGTACAAAATAACCCGTCTCTCACTGGAATCTTGTTACTGGGAGGAAAAAAATAAATCAGTTGGTGTTCTTAAATCCAGCAGTTGTTTTGGCCCTAAATATTTTAAAGATGCAAGGAGTCCAAGTACAGAAGATACTTTAAACACCTTACGAGAACAAGCGGACTCTGCTCTACAGCTGTGATAGAGTTTTAGGTTGCCTAAAAATTTAAATTTTAAAGTTTAAAATTTTAAAATACCCTTCCTGTAGTAAGACACTGTAATTGCTTAGCACCTGCTTTGCAGGTATGAAAGAAGATGACTGTCTTTAGGAAAAAGAAGAAAGATCTTGCTAAGGTTTCTCAGTAGACACATTACACTGTCTCTGTTTTGTCTTTTCTTTCCTTTGTTTTGTTCCTCCACAATAGTAGGACAGTTTTTCTGTCCTGAAATGTAAAAAGGACCCTCCTGAAAGTACTTTCTTGGGAACAGCTGATTCAGTATTGCAGTTTTGCCTCTTTAGGCTTGGTACTGTTAAAAGGATTTATCTCAGCTAGTTTCAGCTATTAAAAAAATTAACTCTCTCACCTGAGGTGTCTATCCAGCACATTCTCATTAACTATAAGGAAGAATAGCACATTCATAGGGTAAGTGACCCTAAAATAAATGCATAGGGTAGGTGAAAAAGGAGACTCTTTGAGAACAATCTTTACGAGGACAAAATTTTTGGCCATCTGCTGAGTACTCCTGGATGCCAGGGTCTTGCAGGGCATTTCCAAGTTTGAAGGGGTGGTGGGCAAGGGAAGTAATCCAGTGTCCCCCTCTGCCGTATTGTTTTATTCAGACACACACACACAGACGTAGATGCAAACACAGGGCAGCTAATTGCACTCACCAAACACAAGACTGTGAACAACTTTGACCATAACTGTTCAGCAATACATTACTGGGGGGCAGATAAGGAGAACTGCTGTAACTGAACTTAAATGGAATTAACACCTGACTTTTGAACACCTATGAAACACTGAGCAGCCTTCTGAATATCCATGAGGAACCATTTACCATGAGGTGTCGCCTTCCTCTTCCCCTACCCCTCACAAAGCTGTGTTCCCTCTCTTCTCATAGCCTAAGATCAGTTGTTGGAAAAACAGGTA
Source organism: Ifrita kowaldi (assembly GCA_013398055.1). Taxonomy (NCBI): domain Eukaryota; kingdom Metazoa; phylum Chordata; class Aves; order Passeriformes; family Cinclosomatidae; genus Ifrita; species Ifrita kowaldi. Next base: position 273,779 of record VZRS01002010.1, read on the forward strand.
ACCTCAGTATTCCCAGCCCCAGTAGTGAGTGTTGGAAGGGCACCAGAATGGTGGTGAGTGGTGTTCTGGGATGGGTGCCTGTACAAAGCAGTTATAAACATCTCTCTCTTCTCCCTATTTTTTTTCCTTTTATTTTCCTTTCTTTCCCTTTTTTTCCTTTTCTTTCTCTCTCTCTCACCCCCAGTACCCACTGGAAGTTTGGCATCAAATCGCTGAGAAGCCAAGTCTGAAAACCTTAGTGCTGCTCCCTATTTAACTGCTGCCGTCAAGACCACTGAAGTAGAATAGGAAGGGAAACAGGAATTTCCCATTCGAAGCCTTGCTTTAGTGATCCTGTCATGACAGCACTTCAAAGAGAAGATGTTCCTTCCCCTCCCAGGCCAGCTTCCACCCTCAGCAACTCTACAGAGCAGCTGGGCTCATTAAAGCCCTAACAGCACAGGAAATGGCACAAAGAACTAAATGAAGTTAAGCACTTAATTTATTTATTTTGATGTATGAATTAAACAACATTGTCATAAATCTCATAGCAAATCCTGGCCACATCAGAAAAAGAAGGCAGCAAACATTTCCGAGGGAAAATTGAAAGTCATTTTAGTTTTCCAGATAAGAGTTTTTCTTTGTCAAACTTCATCCCAAAATCTGCTTTACAACAGGCTGATTTAGATCAAGGCAAAACTACAAAGAGGAAAATCCCTATGGAGAAGAGCCCAGATCCTTTTTAAAACAACTGGGTTTCAAATCTGGACAATAGGCTAACAAAAGGATGCTACCTCTTTAAATAGGAGTTTTAACTCATCCCTTTCTAATTATTCATGTAAATTAAATTCTACAAGTGAAGAAAAATTCATAAAAGTCGTACTTATTCATCTCAGAGGGAGATCTGGCATATGAATAGTGCCCATAACCTCGGAAGGTGAAATGTAGAAAATATCACAGGCAACTCCCACCTCAAGTTAACTGAACCAAAAAAAGGGAGAATCTTGATGTGAAGGAGACTTGAAGGAGATCCTCCCTAATCGCTTCTTAATAGACTCACAGTCCTGACACAGGAAAAAAATCAGAAATTCTGAGGACATGTAATTGTTAATCACTAGCATTCACTATCAAATTCACTCAGAACTTAGAAGCATAGACAATGAACATTATCACACTGAAAAATAAGACTTACTGCTAAGGGTATTCACAGACTTCTATAGTGTACTAAAGCAAAAGCTCCAGCCATGACAATGCCATCGTACTTCCATAGTTATTTATTTGCCTCCAGTGAAGAGAGGGTGGAAAAATCATTATCAGTTTTAATCAATATATTTCATAAGCAATTTTTTTCTGTAGGATTTAGCAATACTAGATTTATAGTTCTAACCTGTTCAAAATACTTATTAGACTTTCAAAAGATGAAACAGACTAGGCTTCCTTGGGAAACAAAAAATAGACCAGGAGAAAGAAATTGAATTAATAGCTCTTACCACACCGCCACACTCTGTATTAATGAACATTGTGTCAGAATGACATTGCAACCTGGAAAACGGAAATTCAATATTTTTTTCTCATTTCACCTCCTAGAAAAAAAACGTGGGGTTTGCAAACAGGGTTGTAGAAATCAGCTAGAATGTCTGTGGAATACGCCACATAATTTGACACAGAAATGGTTAGAAGTATGAGGGAAAACTATATTAAGGATAATTAGGCACATGTTTCTTCAGTGCCAAACCAACAGACCCATACATGCCTCCTTTTCATTTAACCTTCCTGTCCAGAGGCATGAAAGAATCCCACACTGGGGTTTTCTCTGCCCAGAAAAGCTACACTAACAGAAGTGGTGTAACCCCTGGTGAGGTTTCCAGATCATGTATGGTTTGTTGTTTTATTCCACTAAGCCTTTCCAGTATAAATAGAGCTTATCGTGACAAAAGAGTACTTTACTTGCTAAAACTTCCTAAGCCAGGTCTTCAAACACAAGCTGTATTAGTGAATGAAGGGTTTTTACTTTGGTATTGTCACTGCCTCTGCTCTTAACCTTCTGTCAAAATTGAAATACTGTGAAAAGTAAAATTCCATTCTGGACAGCACAAAATACAAGCTAAAATTGCTAGTATAGACCTCACCCTAGTGTGAATTCAATCAGAATATGTATATATATATATACGTGTGTGTGTGTGTATGTGTATACCAGCAGAGCTCCACTCTTACAGAATGCAAAGCGATTGCTCTCGTACAGACCTTTCATATCTATATCTGTATCTAATGAACTCTTCCATACACACGTGCATGTAAACACACACATTTACTGTATGTGGATATGTAACTGTATCCATAGCTAAATTGCATCAGTGTAAGTTTATTAACACAAAATACAGATTACCACTCCACCAGGTACCAGAACAATACAGATTTTGAGTGTAAGCAGAGCCTAACACAGTACCGGAATTACAATGTTAGTCGGAGATGAAAGTTCCCAGAAACATCTTTCCCTTTAATTGGGCCAGTTACTGGTTCCCCTTCAGTGAGTTTCCTGACAGGAGCCCCTATCCTCAGAAGGTTTGCTGCTTACAATTGCCTGCTTCAGCCTCTCCTTGCATCTAATTGCCAGCTTTCTTGTGTTGCAGATAGAAAGACTGATTGCCAGGTATGAGGGATGGGATGGATTTTTCCCGTACCAACAAACTGCTCTGTGGATTTTGGTTTGGTTTTTTTTTTCAGTGTTCTACTGGTCTGGTTTTTTTGGTATTTAAATGAGTATTCCTGCAACCTTGGGCAGCTCTGCTGTGTGAAGAGGTTGGAAGGGTCCAAAGGGCTCTGCATCCCAGTAAGATACCGGCAGGTGAATATACATGTATATGTGTGTGTGCGTGTGTGTATATATATATATCTATATCTATGTATATATATATATCTCTCAGGACAAGGAATGTGTTTCTGCACCATGGCTAGTTCATGTCTCACTGTGCCTTCTGCCCGTGCAGAGCCCCTTGTGATGGATCAGAGGAAGTATGGCTGTTACTATATACCACATTAGAACTTATTATTCCTGAATGAGATCCAACTTTGCCAGCAGCATTAGCTGGTTTTACTCCAGGGAGATTAACAGCTGTTAAACACAGCTATAGCATCCTCACCTAGCCAAGAACCACGTCTCTTACCAGGTAGATTTGGGCATGGCTCTGCTCACACAACTACACCTTGGTAACACTTTTTTTTTTTGAATTCCAGGGGATATTGTAGGTTTTTCTGTGACACTGCTATGCTGAACTCATTTCTGGAAGGTTTATTTAGCTCTTCCATTCCACAGAGCTGTGAAGTAAAATCTATACAAAGACAGGTAGCTTGTGCAGGAGAATAACCCACCCTCTGGAGTCTGAGTGCTTGCTACTCTCTGAGTCTTGCAGAAACTTGTACAAAATCCTCTAAAGATTGCTAGTGAAATGCTGAAATTCCCCTCCCTATGATTGATAGATTTAACAGGCTCTCCCAAACTCATTCAGAACTGGCTAAACCTATCCAACAGTAACAACATTAACGTGACATACTTTCCCAGCACAGAGATAAGCAATATTAATGAGAGGTCAACAAGGTACAAAAACATTTTCTAACAGTAAAATACAGCTTGTAACAGCTGCAAAACTTCACAAATTTTTTTTCCTACTATACCATATAGCTTAAGTTTCTATTGCAGGGATTTATTCCAGTGCAGTTAGACAAGAGATCAAAACTGGCCTTGCAACTCAAAGCTAGTTAGAAACTTAACTACGAAGACACTAGTGTGCTTCCATAATTAGCCCATCAAACAGGGAATGTACTTGTCAGCCTGTGAATGCATATACAATTATTCAGCAATGTTTAAAGGAGCAAAGGAATAAACATGATCAAAGAGCATCCAAGAATTAGGGATATATCATTTTAATCTCTGAAAATTGCACTACACATCAAATGCATGACAAATAGAATAAATAACAGACAAATCTGATTTATAAAGTTTGAATACCACCTAGGGGTTATGGTGACATCATGCAGCAAAAAAAAGTAGCTGAATTTAAGATCAAATTTCACCTTCAAAATTCACCAATTTTTATTTTCTATACATTGAAATGGATCTCAAAACTATGTCTTTCACACCCCTGTGGCTCCTTTGTGTGTTTTTCATTAACTGTTCATATCCCGCAGACTGGGTTTCCAAGCTGTTGAAGGAAGCCATAGCCTATCATGGTAAATACAATTATTTGGTTGTCTCCACACTCTTTGAGGCATGTTTTTAGTTGATCATAAAACTATAGTTACTCTTTCTTATCGCTGAACCTTAACTACATTTAGTAAAGTTCCTTCCAGGCTTTTTAGGTACCTGTAAAATGTGGTAAATATATGAGAGATTTCTGTTCTGTTTGATCATACAGGGTAAGCAGTTCTCAAACCTCACAACACTTGTCTGCTCCAAGTGCTCATACCTCTGCACAGGTGAGATAAGCTGGCGCAGTCTCTGTGGGTCCATTTCCTTGCAGCTACACTGGTTCCTGGCTCGTGCCACATGGTATCAGCTTCTAGGATCTACACAGATATGAAAGACTCACAAAACAATTCTCCTTGTTATCAGGTGTTTGGATCTTGAGCTGTTCGATTGAATTACATCAACCATGGTGTATTTACACCAGCTGGATACCAAGGCATTTGGGTATTTTTTTGAGTCACAGAAATCTAGAAAGATCAAAGAGGGCAATCCTCAATGCAGCCCGGTTCAAAAGCAAAAACACTGGCACACTCTTTGTGTTTGTTGTTTGGCATGTTAAAGCAAAACAGCCAGCAGGTAAAAAGCATGTCTAGACTCTGCCTCAATTTTCTATTTCATGCTGATTAAGATGTGGCTGTCGCTTGTCCCTCCTACTCTTGCTTTGTGTGGGATGAACCAGCTCAAATCCTGGTTTGTATTGTACCTCTCCAGGTAACAGGTGGGGAAGCAGATCCATGCAGCCAGAAAGGACAATCTAGATGAAACAGACGGAAAGAACAGTGAAGATTCTGTACAGTGCCAGAGTTTTACACATAAGGCTATTTATGGACCCAAAGTCCTGTCCTTGTGAAGCTTCTGTGCAGCAAGACTGCAGATAAACATTCCTATAAATAAAAGTCTACAATTAAAGAAGAAAGATGCTGACATATCATTGTGTAATGGATATCTGCCCCTCCTAACTAATGTAACCCTGAAGCAGGACCCCAGCTCACCCAGAGTCTTTCAGGCAAATCTTCATAAGCCCTTTACTTCCATCCCAAAAAAAAAGTACTCCAAACCCAGACTCTCCAAAATGACAGAGAATAGAAATGAAGGAGTTAATAAACCACTATCCTCCCTGCCCACTGGCAGGACGTGTTATTTTCTTCAGGTTTGTAGTTTGGCCAACAGACTTTCTATTGCAGCAACTTCTGTGTGTCTTCCCAGGTCCTTGGGAGAAGCTGGGGGAGTTTCCCCACTTCAGTGCTCTGGCTGCTTGTCGGCTTCCTGCTTTCCGTGGGCAGTCACCATCCCAAGCACCCCACAGGTTTCATCCCCGTGGTGCCTCTCATTCCCTCCCTGTCAACAGCAATACCTGGGAAAGTTCTCCCAGAGCTTGCTCCCAGGGATGAGCCAAGGTGTCCCTGTTCTTTAAACTGTATCCCACAACTCCTGTACATCCACCAAAATAAAGGAAAGAAATGCCTTCTTTTTGGCTGCCTTTCTTGGCTACCTCTTTAAAGGAAGATGACATACACTGATGAAAAACTAGCCAGCAAACACATCAACCAGGTGCCATCTATCACAGGTCTCCCTATCCTCGAGTAGCTGACAATTCAGCTTTATTCCCTCTCCTGCCTTGTAGCTCACTGTGTGCCTCAAAGCTCTCTGAAAACAGGTATTGATCCAGCATGCTGCAATGAGAGAGCCTTTTGAGCAGCTCTGTGCCATCATTTTTCCTGAGGATCTGAAAACACAGAAAGGCTGGGTCAGCTCAGGCTGAGCGTGGACTTAACCTGGCAGGTGCAGGAGTGGCAGTGTCTGCCCCAGCTGAATATGCCCAGGACAGTTTGTCTGAAGACTCACTGGCATGAAACATTTTCTCTCTGCAAAGGTGTATTTTTTATTGCTCAGCCACTCTCAACTAGATTAAGGTTTTTTTATTACCTTCATGAGCTCAGTATCTGTCACTTTCAATTTTACTGACTCATATTTAAGAATAATGCTAATTATTTTAATGTGTTTGCTGTAAATCTAACCTATGCTAAGAGCTATAATGCAAATCATTTGCAACCTGAATCTTGAATTATAATTAAAAACAAATGCTTTGTATTGTTTGTATTGCCACAGTGTTCGCAAACCAGTGAGGGCTGGGACGTGACTGTAGATGAATTACATCAAACACATAAGAAGACTGGCTTCCTATCTCTAATTAAAACAAAAAAAATTTAACAAATGGATTGAAACAATGACAGGTCCTGAATTGTTGTTTCAGACATCTCTTCTATCAGACATGCAACATTAAACAAGGAAAAAGGAAAACCATCAACATAAAACAGTTAATTTAGATAATTTTCCTGGTGGTTTGGGTTTTATCCAAATAAATATATATAATATAGAACTAATAAGTCTTAACATCTACTCACTTTTGGGATGCAGGAGCACAGGCAGCAGCAGCAATTTCACAAATATTTCAGAAAACACATTTCATAAAAATTTCTGAAAATGAAAAGCTCTTGAATTTAGAAAACAAAAATTCAACTCTCTTCAGATTTTCCAGAAGTATTTAATCAAGGCTTTCATTTTTCACTTTCAAAGTTTTCAAATATAAAATATATTTCAACCCTGGGTTGAAAAGAGATAGAATGGCTAAAATCTACCTTCTAAAGGAAAAAATATTGCAGCCAATTTGTAGAGAGATTAATAGTGTGTGCAGTTACACCAGATTCTCAGAGTAAGGAAAACTAAGAACTAAACATATATCATTTACTTACAAGCTGGAAAGTACCAGCTTAAAAATACCAGGTTAGAATGCAATACCAGTGACAACAAGTCACAAAATGGCCGTAAGACATAATCTTTCCATGATGTTTTAGGGGTTGGGTTACAGAAACAAACAGCTGGAAAAACATTCTATAAAATGTTAAGCCAGCAAGAAAGAGTAGTCAAGAAAAAATAGGTGGCTATTGGTAGGATTTTACCATCTGCTGAGGAATTAAATACAAGGAACTGATAGCATAGAAGTCCTGCTTTGCCTGCTCATGGTGTCATCCAGCTGAGAACCTCACAGCTATGGCTTGGTCCAGAACTCCGGTGCTTACTGTTTTCACTTTGTCCACAAATTTTGATTAAAGACTCATTTTCAGTGATGCACAGGGAATCACAACCAGTCCCTTCTATTCCACAGCTGTTTATAGTGTGTTGGTGTCGACCTCTCAGACTACAGAGAAGCAACCTGACCTACTGTCTTGCAATAAGCTTATGTGATAAAAGAAATCAAAACAAAGACCCTGATCCTCAACATTTGTGCCAGGAAAATAGGAAATAAGTAATACCTTGATATGTAAAGCAATACAACAGTAATTTTCTATTTGTCTATATTGTTTACCAAGGGACATATTTTTGGGTAGGACATGCATCTGTACCACTGTATTATCATTCCCAAGCATGTGTGATATGTTGAGTTGGGAACAATAGAACAGGGAATTTCATGTTTTGCTGTTCTTAGAAAAATTTTTAAAATGCTCCTCTATACAGGGACAGTCACATGTGTGGCACCATGTACAGATGTGCATCTCAAGAATCTCAGATCTCTAGAATTTTATAATCTGAGGAAGACCTTATCCACTAATTACTCATAAATCAGGATACTTTTGGCAAAAAGTTTCTTGAAAATATTTTAATCTTCTTTTGAAACTTGGTGTATAGCTTAACTTTCCATCCTGCACTTGCAGCCCTAAATATGGAAGACCAGTTCCTACCTTGTTTATACATATCTTGGAGAAAGAAATATCAAGAAAATGCCTGTGACAGTGCCCCCAGACAGAGAGGTTCTGGGAGCAGCTCACTTGAGCCAGAATTTCAGACACAGGGACCTCAGAGGCAAGCTCGCTGCCTGAAGAGTGAAGGGGAAGAACAGGCAGGATATCCCGTAGAAATAATTTTGTGATTTTGGTGCCAGATTTATTATATTGGTGTGGTTCAAATTGTCTTTTCATGCCAGGCTGGCAACAATGCCAGTGTTCACTTTCACAAATATAGAAGTTTCTGGTAGATAGTCAATAGAGATTACTGCTGGTAAATCCTTCGAACAGGGTACTGACATCAAATACTTGCTTGTCATCCTGATCAAGATGGGGGACACCTGGGGTGCAAGCCTGAATCTCCCAAAATGCAGACCAACTAGCACATTAGCTTGCCCTATAAAGCCCTAACACACAGGAGAAGTGTTTTTGAGAAGGTATCCCTAGCAAGTTTGCTATTCCTTGTGGCTAAAAACTGCAGTGACCTCACCAAATTTGCTGTCTTGTCTAACCAATCTCACCCTACAGAAGAGTCAAGGTCAGTCACTGTGCCCTTGACGAAGCCTTAGAAGAGAAGAAGCAATAACCTCTCTTCCCTCATTCCTTTCTCCTCTATTTCCTTTTCTGTTTTCACTACTCGTGAGTACTAGGGTATACATGATTTGTTACTTCCACTGTACAGCACAGTCTCCTTTTGTTTCTTTATCCCACAATCAATCAGCCTGTGAAAATAATTCTGCTTCTAGACCAACACAAAATTACTAGAGTAATTAATCTTGTTTCAAATTCTGGCCATCTGTACAGAATCTCAAAAGACAGGTGCTTAAAATTATCTTTGAGAATACCTGTGGAAAAAATACTGATCATCCAGCTATTTGCATACCCACCACATTAAACACAGAGAGGGAGAGCTTTGAAAATTCTGGCATAGATTCCAATGCTCTCTGCTATAATCTTAGATAAATTGCATTCTGCCTGTGCTTAAAAACCCCACTTCAAACACTTGTGCCAGCAAAATGCTGCCATTTTAATTCTGAGCAAACAGTGGATCACCTGCTGAGTCCAGTGTTAGGTCTAAAGTTTTCTGTCATTTAAAAGCAGTCTTCTGACTTAAATATAAAATCAGTGGCTTACACAGCGACTCATTATAAATCTCTTGCAAGCTTTTAAATCAATCAGTCAAGCCTAGAAAGCAGTGATTTGGAGAATCACAGCTCTGAGGCTTTGGGGACTTTTTGTACAAGAGTAATAAAAGTAAACCGTTTTGTAGCTTTTATGAATAGTGGTTAGTTTGCTTTTTACTTCCCAAGGACTACCCAGGTTTCATTAAGTAGGTTTACCACAGTATTTGGGAAAAAAAAATCCATTATTTAATAATATTTTTAAACCATGAAAGAGAGAATAACACGCACAAAAATTTTTTGTTCTGCTTAAACATAAAACTTGATCTAAAATGATCCTCTATTGCAGAAGATGTGGTATTTTCTGGCTGATCATGAAGAGTGAAAAATCTAAATGCTTTTCAGTGCAAGGGTAGCCAAATAATTGCTATACTGGTGGCAAAAGTACTGTCACCTAGAATTAAGGATACTTAGCACTTTACATAAATACAGCGCTGTTTCTGGCTGCTCTAAACTTTGGCAAGGCTGAATTATGAAGTTGTAATTTTCTATGCCTCTGCATGGCTATAGCATCTTTGTCAGAGAGAAGCAGAATTCAGCAAAGGAATTTGGGAATTTTTCAGAATAAGATTAGAGAAAATTTTTTATTCATGGAAACTGTATTTGACTTCATACAGCTTCCACAAATTTTCCCATTTGTCTAAGGACTGCTATACACCGATGTTGCTTTTTAGTTATCATCATAACCCCTAAATGTTGGATGAAAAATGTATCTTTGTGACAAAAGGTATAGTGTTCGATTTGCTCTGTCTCTTCTTAATTTTGTGTGTGCTTAAACATATATATTTGTGTGTGTCTACGTTATTTATGTATGTGTATGTATATTTATAGGCAAATAAATATACAAATAATATCTACATATGTGTGTGTATTTCCTTTTATTTTATACTGTTACAAATGTTGTGCCTAAGCATTAGAAAGGAAGTCTGCCTGTTCGCTTTTTTCTGTTATCTCCACTCTGGCAGAGGTGAACCTTCTGGAAAGAAAGGACTACATCTTTCCGGAGAATGAGATTTCTTTCCAGGGGAAGTTTTGAAGTAGTTAGAGGTGGGAAGACAAAGATATATGCAGAGTGGGTTGGGAGGCTACTGAAGGAGCAAAGGAGCTGGTTGCAGCAGGGAAGGTGAAGGAAAACACTTCCAAGCTTTAGGGGTGAGAGAAAGCAGGATATTTTTCATGACCAGAGGGGTGGCATGGAGTCTGTAGCTTTATGAGTAGAATAATCTTGCCACTCTGGAAAGCCATGACAGAGGAAACTAAGAATCAACCCAGAAAGACGTAATATGGAGAGCGATATTTATTTCTTTTACTTTAAATGATGCCACTGAATACACTTACTAAGGAGAGATTTATTTGGTGGGGGACTGTTATTATGTATTTTAAATAAACCAAACGTCACTGACTAGAAGCCCAAAGGTGCATCCTGGCACACTTCCTACACTGCGCCCCCACCACAAAGATCTAGCTGATCCAGGTCTTTTTGACCTTCACATCCAAAGGCTGGAGCCTTTGCTATGGTCTGGAATCTGCATCTACCCCTCAGCTGCTGGCAGAGCTATAGGTTCCTCAATTTAGGTGCCCAGCTGGCTCTCTGTAATACAAAAGAAGGAAGAGAGAGACTTTAGGGATCTGTGAGTCATTTTCCTCCTCTCAGCAACACAAAGCGCCTTTGGCTGTGGACCTGGAGATCTATGCTCTGTGCCATATGCCGCATGGATGTGTCTCAGGAGGGAGAGGGGCACCAAGAACAAAAATTCACAGATAATGGTTTGATATTTGCTGTGATTTTTCCTGATGTGGTGTTTGTGATGATGTGAGGAAACCAGTACAGTGCAGGAGAAGCCAAAAACAATCAGCACAATATTCCATCCGTTTGAGTCATCTGCCTTTGATAACATCTGCCACTGGTTAAATCAAGACATAAACTCGCTAAGAGAAAGTGACAAAATTTCCTCTGGAAAAGAAGTTTTTCCACCATCTCTGATGACTTGTACGTCTTTAAATTATAAAATGGATAGGGACAGACACCCTAAAATTATTTTACCAAACACAACAGTGCATATAGCCATTTTGAGCAACTATGCTTTTAAGTTATATTCTTTCAACAAATACTAGGTCCTTGGCTCCTGCCTACTCTTAAGGTAATTTGTTTCACGTATCGATTATGCCTTGTATTAAAGATCATTTCCTTTGATCCATTTTGCTCTTCAGCTGCATAGAGAGCTCCTTCATCCTTGTGCAATGCAAGGTAAAGGAGTGGCCAGTCCCTCACCTGAACTTCTCTTGGATTCAGTGAGACTGGAAAGTGCTCAGCTCCTTTGAAAACAAAAAGGCTAATTATGTGACATCTTGTGGATTTAGCAGCCCAAACTTAGACATTCTATGTTAAAACAATTCCGCAATTAAGCATAACCCGTGATTTTCTTTTGCAGTGACTGGGCCCCTCCTGCTTTCACACCAGAGTCAGAAGCTATTCTTGCTATTGTTACAATATTGTTAAAGTTATGCATGAAATTTATTATGCAAGAAATGTAAGACTTTTTTTTTACATAATGGCCTATAATGTGTATAATTGATGGAAAGAATATACCTACATTTGGTCATCTTCAGATCAGATCTAATATTCATTTTGTTCCTAACATACACTTTGTTGCAGCAAATTTTGCTCGTAATTCCCTGAGCTTTGTGCCTTTCTGCCTATGGTACTACATTAACATATCTTTATTGAATTATATTTTTCATTCATGTTAACCGAAAAAAATTAAGAGCTTGCAGCAAACTAAATTCAGGTAGATATAACATCATAGGAGCAGTGTTTGAATAGAAACATGAATCAGGTAATAAATAGCTCTCTTTGATCATTGTTTTTAAAATCTCTTGAACCATACTTTGATTAGTTCTATTTAATATTTAACATCTGGTTAGTCAATTTCAATCTGCAACAAGCGCTGCTGGAAAAATTCTATGCTGACTAAATACATTTATAATACTACAAAGCTGACATGTAATTGATTTTAGTTCCCATAAAAGGATTATGTTAACATTTCTTAATCCATATATTAGGGTTTCGTGAAGTCCAGTGAATTCACACTAGGGATACTAAGTGTTTATTCCTTATCAATATTTTATGTAAAAATGATAGGACTATATTTTAGCCTAAGTACTGCTTGCTAGTTTTTCCTGTGGAAAACAGCCCAAATGCAGAAAATTGCTGCTGTAGCACTGCTGTAGTGAAGGACTATGTGGTGTTTTCTGGTTTTATATTAGACCAACAAAATCCTGCTGCACTGAAATTTAACCTAGCAGTAAATTACCAAAGACTGTTTCTCCTTCTGCTAAAGGAATACAATAGATGTTTGGGGTTTTTAAAATTTTCATAATTGAACAAAAAGTATGAAATTCTTACTTAGGCTTTTGATTTAGCAAACATAGCATTTCAGGTCAATGTGAGTTTAGGAAGCCATGAAAATTGCCAGTAACTGCTGCTGGCCATACCTGGTTGCCCAAGTTAACTCGGGCAATTTGGTAATCCTGTTTATCTGAGCCGAACAGAATAAGTACTATACTAATAGCAATTTTAAAGACCTTATGTGTCTCAAACAAATGCAGAATTCCTAAATACAAAACTGAAGGTCTTTGCCTGTCTGAGGAGAGTTTATTTCATAAAAATTTCCCTCTTTATCTGATCAAGATTGTGTGCATTTCTGTTCACAACTGCAACTAGAAGTATGAGATCAGGCAGTGCAAGCTGCTGACTATGTCTCCTCTCTTGCCACAGTAAACCCATCCCTAATATAGAATAGTAAATCAAAAAGGGATTCATCCAAACATTGGTCCTAAAATGAGGAATGAAACAATATCCACCCCACTACATAATATTGGGTCAGGAACAAATATTTTGCTCCAAGGCCAAGTGCCAAGGACCATTTAATGTACACCCTTCACAAGAAATTATCTTAGAGAGAGGTGGTTGATATAGTCTAATTTAGAGTGGGGGGTAACAGTATGTTAACCACAGTAGCATCCACACAATTTTCAAGACTGATGCTTATTTATCATTCTCTTGCATGAAATTCACATTTGCTTCCCCTGTAATACCAAATAAATCACAGCATCTTAAAATTGCTGGTAAAAATTAAAAACACTTTTGCCATTTCCAGGAAAAAATGGAATTGCACGCAGTGTTTTTTCTCCTTACACCAGCTGTACTGCAGTGAATCTGGATTTTCATCCCTAATAAAGTATTTCATTACATTTTCTTAGCTATTCCTTTAGATTAAGGCTAGTTTACACAAAGAAGTGCTATAAATTGTGAGGGATTTGGTGAAGACAAACCTGGAAATGTTAATTGTGAATCACTAAATTATGAACTGAGATCTCAGTTCAGGCAAGGTGGTACCTTTGGCCCTTAGAAGCAAGGGTGCCTAGATGACTTTAGTAGTATGTACACATAAACTTTCAACCACTAGATAGTGGTCTTGCGCCTCCTTCCTTAGGATTTAAACACCTGCTTTCCACCAGAGCCCTTCAAAAGGCAATAGATTTTTTTTTTTAATCTTGCACCTTGCCCTGTGTGTTCCTCACAGGGAAAAAACAGGCATCTGCTTGCAATCAAGAAATGAATTTCTGAGGCAGAAAATTACTAAGCAATAAGGACAATCCAGAAATTAGTGCCTCCTACAATCATAGATCCTGTTTTATGTTTCCATAAATTATTTTCCTCTGTTCTTTTATCTTCACAAGAATAAAGATTTACAGCATAATAGTAATATTTATATGAACTAGTAGGCAATTGCACTTAAAACACTTGTGGATGTAAGTCTTCCCTCCCCCTCAAATTACTCACACTAATAAGAAAGGCAAGGCTTTCACTTTGGTTTGTCCAGGGCATCCAGAAATTCCCTCTGCTTAACACATAAGCAACAATTTACATATTTGGGCCATTCATATAAATGAGTGTAGCACAAGAAAAAGACCAAAATGTCCATTCCATTATGCCAACTGTTGGATGTAACCCAACACAAGAGCTATTATGTATGATACACAAAATTTACATTATTTGCAGTATTAAGAACACTTGAGCAACGTTGAGGCATTTGTTTTGGAACTAGGGCGCTTCATCCCTGAGAAGAGTGGTTAATAATGGAAAGAGTTTATTCCTTAGCAGCAATGCTACATTGCTAGCTCTAAACACTCCTTTTTCGAAGTTAGCATATGGCATATAAATGATACATGACTTTGGGGTATATTTCCATGAAAAAAAACTATTCCAGCCTCTGTTCTACCTATGAAACATCCTCCCATTATAAATTTAAAGAATTGAAATATAAATATATGATTAAATGTCTCTGCACATTGTTCTCCTGCTAGTGTTGCCCTTTTCACAAGTCCTTGGTAAAAGGTATGGACAAATTTCTATTGTTTTTACAGAACTCCTCCAAACAGATCCAATGTGGTTGCTGAGTAAGGTACCCAAGCTCAGTGCAAAAAGTCCTTCACCCACTTGTGCAGAAAAACAGCCCCTGAACTGACAGAAAAACCCCTAGGAGGGATATTTAAATCTTAAGTAAGTGGTCAGGTAAGTGCCTGCAGAAGCGAAAGGACAGATAGCATATTTGGTATGCTAATAGAAACCTATTTACTGGAGGAAGTGACAAAAACATCAATCAAATCAGAAAGGGCTATTAAGAACTGTTAACTCCCTTTCATATGAGCAATGATTTCCATTGGGAAGTAAATAAATATTCATGACAGGGAGCAGTGACAGAAATTTCACCAAAATTACACTCTGGCAAGGTTTCCACACTAGACAAATCTTTAGGAGAGGCAGTTGGCCTGCATGTTGGAAGGGGATTGAGTATTTAGAGAACTCTACACAAGTCTCAGGAAATCTATTTCTGTATTCTCTTTTCCTTCCCTGGAAATCTGCTGTAGATAATGTGTTTCAATATTGCCCAGTAAATCATCCAAAACTGAGATTTTTAAGGACTTAAAGACCACATTAAAATCAGTAGAAACCCCCCCACCCTCAGACTCATTTTAGTACCCTCTCAAAAATTTTTTTTTATTTTTCCAAATATAAAAAATCTTGCAGAAACCGATAGTAGATCCTATTATCTCACACCACTCGAAAACAGGGTTTGAGCCAAAATCCATTTGAAAACAAGGTTTCCGTCAGCTCAGGAGCATTTTATGCAGATAGTTCTGTCAACAGAGCTCTAAATTTATCAATAATACAAAGTAAAAAAGGTTATTATGCATTTACAACATCCCATAACCAGACTGGAAAATGAGCACTTGCTGGCTTTTCCTGCATTTCTGTAAGAAAGAAATAAATCTTTGACTCTTATTTCCTCCTTTTTAGGCTGGAACATGGGAAGGCAAATTCCAGCTTGGTATATCCCTCTTCCACCTGTTCAGGAAAGGAATACTTTTGTCCTTTTCTAAGAAAAAAAAATCAATGCAAGTTAATAAATATAACAGCTCACATTGCATTAGTGCATTAGTAATGTAGCCTGAAATGAAATAACCTACTTACAAATATGGCAGCCTTCCATGCCAAGTTTCAGCCTGGAGCAAATTTTTATGGTTAAGTTATGAACCTCTAAAATGATGACATGTCCTTAATACACTATCTTAAATGTCTTCATCTTTACAATTTACTCTTTTTTTTGGTATCAATTAAGGGATATTTTTCAGATATCTTTGCAGATTGGTTTCTCACAGGGAGTTAGTTGGTAAGAATAAATGCTTATGCCTTTTCTCAGTGAATGGGAGAGATTTTTGCATATAAAAGTGGAATATTTTGCCTGAGATCTTAAGTGGAAAAAGGACAAGGATACCCTGGCTCATTTCCTTAAAAGCCATCTCCTTCTTTATCAAGATTGCATGTCAAAATCACAGGAGGAGGAAAAGATTTCTTCACTTCTTTCTGCAGAGAGAGACAGCAGTTTAAGGAATAAAGATATTTCTTTTTGTCTGTGAAGATTCTCTGATCTTGTAAAAGGGTCTGGGGGATGTTTAATTTTGTACTTTTTTCCTTTCTAGCTGCATTGTAAGGGTTCAGATGTAGATGTCTAAGACTGGTGTCTAAAAGGTGAAAATATTTGTAAAACTTAGGAATTTAATTTCAGCTTGTGTTTAAGAACGGTCAGGGACTCGAAGAGGGGAAAAGTAAGATTAAGGGAAAAGGTGGTGATTTTTGTAGACTAAAGGAAAAAAGATTTAACACCAAGGGTCCATCACCATTTAGCCATTCAAGGCAGGCACCAAGAGTCAACTGAGATGCCACTTAGAAAGCTTACAGACATGACAGGTAAGAAAAAATTTTTGGAAAGCCCAAGCTGGATTTACATTTGGAGACTAAGCAGAAAACCCAGGCTACCTCATGTGACAGCAGTCTCATGCTCAGGCAGCTAAATTTTGCTTGCAGAATAGGATTCAGTTGGAGATCAGCTCTTCCGTATGTCAGTGTCTGTGTTTAGGTTCTCCTCCTAAGTGAGGAGCTTGATTCAACTCAGTCTACGTGTCAATATCCAGCACCATTTGAACTGTCTCTATGTTGGAAGAACCAGATGCTCTTCCAGAGGTGCTCGTCTCCCTTGGGTCCCATTTCACATCTGCCAGCTCTGTGTGCATTCCAAGGATGTCTTAAATGGATGAGATGAGCTCTCTGTATAATCAGTATAGGTGTTCCCCAAAGAAACTGAAGAGTTGTTTGGTTTACTCTAAAATAGACATGCTAGGTGAAATTCAGTTACCTAAGAAAGGCACTTGTGGCCATTTCAGAGGTCCTCATGAACAGAGATACCCTCACAGGGCTGCTAGATATGACACACAACTTTTGGGAGACCTGCAGCCTCCCAGGGCAGAAACCAGGATTAGATGAAATCCCTCACAGCATCTGATACAACAGTATAGACCTAATTTTGGGCATGAATCTTGTCATGAGCCGCCTTTGAGTTGGTGGCAGCCTAGACACCACAGGCATGGCTTAGCTGCTCACTCATAGGTGCCCTTTTGAGGCGTCCTTGGCATGCTGAACATTGACATAGGGTGACAGAAATCACACAGAACCTATAGGAAACCCATATCCTTCTGCCACAACTGCTTGAGTCCAAGTTCTCAGGTAAACGCTGGGATAGCTCATGCAAATGCACACCCGTGTGTGGGCATCTGATCCTGGTCCTAAATCTCTGAAAGCTGCTGAGGACTTCTGGAGGAGAGGTCTGAGGGTTTTGTCTGTTTGTTTCTTTGTTGGTTTTAGTTATTATTTTCTACTATCTACAAGAATAAAATCCAGGTAGGAGTAGGAGAAGTGAATCCTAGTTCTGAATACTGATTATATGCTAGGGATTAGGCAGGTTATGTAAAGGGAGTTCAAGAAAACCTCTGCCTCTCAGATGTGGAGGTGAAGAGATATTAACTGCTGCACATTCAGTGACTTTGAAAATTACTGTAAGTGCATCTACCCATTTTAAAACTTCAGCCTCAAGTGTCTGCTTTATTTTTTGTGTTCATCCTAGGCAGCAATTGGTATTCACATGGGGTATATAGCCCAGTTCAGCTGTGGCAACTGCACAAAACACTGGAAATCTGATTTGGGTGACAGTATAACACCATCTGTGCTCTGGTTCCAACACAGCATCGTCACACCTCAGTGAAAAACTGCACCATGTATGCGAGTTATGAAAGGTATGAACCAAAGCACACAAATTTGCATACAGTGGTATCATCAGCTCTGCCCCTAAAACTGGCATTATTTCTGACTTGATCCTCAATCTGCTGGTGATTAGCAGCATTGCAGTCACAGTATGGTTACCAGATATACAATGTACCTGTATGTAATTATATTACTGCAGTCTATCTTACCCTAATGCACAAAGAGGCATATTCGAGTGCTACCACCTGATGCGCTTCTGTTTTGTAAAAGGACGTTGTCTCAAACACTGTGTAACTGCTAAATCATTACTTGGAGGAAGGCACTTAGTCTCATGTCTGTTTATTGTCCTTATCAATAGGCACTTTCAGGCAAGGGATAGAGTTGCTTGATGTCAGCTAAACATCAATACCATGTCACAAAACAGCGCTTCTAATTGTGGTGCTGCATTAAACTAGTATAGAAAGTTCCATGGATTTCTTTGAATAATATATTCTGAAATTTCTCAAAAATAAAGTGGTATTTTATGAGATCACCAGTCATCTAAAATTTCTTCATTATAAACCCAGTAATATGTGGGCTTCAGGGAATGAGAGCCAATGCTGATGTGTGACTCTGTGCCTAATTATTGTGGTTGGCAAGTATCTGTTCTTTCTACACTGACAATCTATATCAAGACAAGAGCTGACTCACTAGTCAAAGTCAGCCACATTTACCTTTTGACCACTGTACAGTTCAGCCTTTTTTGTTATGGAAGCTGTGAGATGAGATTAGATTGTTGCTTCTCATAACATAAATAAACAATGTACAGCTATCAAAACCCTTCATCTTCATTCAAAGGTCTGAAAAATATTATAGTTACTGTAAGGTTTTAATAATGTAGATTTTTGGACCCTTTCTTTACAAATACCTACCTTTGAAAATATAAATAAATGTAGACCAGCATATCAGGGTTGAAGTTTATCTCAGTTTTTACAGACATGACAATAGACATATGAATTGTTGGTACTTTTAAAGATTAGTATTTTCAGGACCTTTGGAAATAAAAGAAAAGGAAGTTCCTGGAGTGAAACTGTAAAAGCAGCTGCCAGAACTAAAGATATAAAATTAAATCTACAATTATGTAACAAGATCAAAAGGGACCAATCTGGTCAGAAAACAAAACAACAAAAATTCAGTAATACTTACCTATCTGATCATATTCAAATATAGTTTAAAAATAGTGTGGAGAGATTCAGTTGCATAGATAAGTCAATCAATAACTACTTTTTTGCATCCCTGAGTGCTGCCTGAGAATGCTATCCATGTAAAAACCACTTAGGTACACACCATGATGAGAATTTGTGACCATATTACATGGCTGGAATCTATTTGGTTATACAGCCAAAGAGATAATTCCTTGGCTGGATTTAGCCCAGCCTGGGACAAGTCTAATCTTTATAATGATTTGGTCATCAGAAATTATGTTTTCAATATAACTTTAAACACCGCTTCATGATCTTTCTTATTGTTGGCTTAGGGGAACACTTTCTGTGCAAGTGTTTACTCACCAATTTTAATAACTGAAAAATTAACCATGTTTTAGTAAAAGCACAGGGTGGAGATAATTTCTGCAAATTTAAAATATCTAGCTGTCCAAACTGCAGTGACTACAGCCCCTTTATGAGCTTCTTTAGGAACCTAGTAGAACATCGTGGTTGTTTGGATCACTGGGTGTAGCTGTAGTCATTTTTGTCCCCTCTGAGTTGTAGAGCCAAAACTAAGTCTCATGTTTCTGAGCAGGAATGTGTGGGCACCACTGGAGCTCAGCTTTCCCACATGGCTCAACATCTCTGCTCTTGCCATAAGATAAAATCAGGCTGATTTTTATTAGACTGAAATATCCAACAGGAGGGACTGGGTGACCTTCACTGCTGGAATACAAGAAATGGGTTGAAATGGATTACTGTAAAAAATGGAAGGTCACACAACTAAGAGCTAGTAACAAGAACTTGGATTCTGAGCTGGGAGATTACAAATTAGAAATGACAGAGGAGAAAGAACAGGCTGTGTCAGTCACAGAATACTATGTATGCCTGTGTGTTTTAGCTGCAAAAAGGCAGCTCCTAGAGCACATCACAGAATCACAGAATATGCTGAGTTGGAAGGGGCACACAAGGATGATCGAGTCCAACCCTTAGCCTTGCACAGCATCATCCCCAGGAGCCACACCATGTGCCTGAGAGCATTGTCCAAATGCTTCTTGAACTCTGTCAGGCTTGGTGTTGTGACCACTTCCCCAGGGAGCCTGTTCAGTGCTCAGCCACCCTCTGGGTGAAGAGCCTTTCCCTAATATCCAACCTAAACTTCCCCTGACACAGCTTCAGGCCATTCCCTCAGGTCCTGTCTCTGGTCACCAGAGAAAAGAGATCAGTGCCTGCCCCTCCTCTTCCCCTCACAAGGAACTTGTAGCCTGCAATGAGGTCTCCCCTCAGTCTCCTTTTCTCCAGGCTGAACAGACCCAGGGGACTCAACCACTCCTCACACGGCTTCCCCTCAAGGCCCTTCACCATCTTCTGGCCCTCCTTTGAATCCTCTGCAATAGCTTAATATCCTTTTTATTTTTCTTTTACTGTGGTGCCCAAAACTGGCCCCAGCAGTCAAGGTGAAGCTGCTGCAGTTCAGAGCAGAGCTGGACAATCCCCTCCTTTGCCTGGCTGGTGATGCTGTGCCTGATGCAGCCCAGGACAGGGTTGGCCCTCCTGGCTGCCAGGGCCATGTTCAGCTTGCCATCAACCAGGACCCCCAGGTCCCTTTCTGTGACACTGCTTTCCAGCATCTCATTCCCCAGTCTGTCCCCAGTTGCAGGATCCAGCACTTTCCTTTCTTGAGCTTCATGCAGTTGGTGATTGCCCAGTCCTCTGATTTGTCGAAGTCTCTCTGCAGGGCCTTCCTGCCTTTGAGGTAGTCAACAACTCCTCCCAGTTTTGTATAGTCTGCAAACTTGCTGTGTCCCTGCCAGTCCTGTGTCCAAATCATTTATGAAGATGTTGAAGAGCACAGGGCTGAGAATGGGGCCCTTTGGAACCCCATCAGTGACAGTCTGATGTCACCCCATTCACTGTAACCCTTTGTGTCTGACCTGCTCACCCACTCCCTGATGCGTTAATCCAGCTGTGTTCTGGACATTTTGTCCAGGAGGATCCTGTGAGAAACACTATCAAAAGCTTTACTGAAATCCAGAAAGGTTACATCAACAGGCTTCCCTTGAACAAGGTGGGCTACCTTGTCATGAAAGGAAATCAGGTTTGATAAACAGGACTTTCCCTCATGAAGCCGTGCTACCTGTGAGCAGTGACTGTTTTGTCTTTCATGCATTTTCCTATACCTCCCAGAATAATCTTTTCCATAACTTTACCAGGCACTGAAGTGAGACTGACAGGCCTGTGATTTCTGGGGTCCTCCTTCTTGCCTTTCTTGAAAACTGGGATGTTGTCCAGCTTTCAGTTGGGACCCCTCCAGATTCTCAAGACTGCTCAAAAATCATTGAGAGAAGTTTTGCAATGACATCAGCCAATCTTTGAGGATTCTTGGATGAATCTCATCAGGCCCCATAGATATGTAGGAATCCAGCTGGAGCAGCAGATCCCACAAAATTTCAGGGTTGACTGGAAGCTGATCATTATCCCAGTCATGTTCCTCCAGCTCAGGGCGCTGGGATCCCCTTGGTCTGTCATCCATGTTGAAGACAGAGGCAAAGAATGCTTTAAACACCTCTGCCTTGTGTCTCTCCCTGTTTGTGAGGTGACCGTCCTCATCCTGTAATGGGCTGATGTCATTTTTACGCTGCCTTTGCCGTCAGTCAGTGTATCCTGGCAGCTTCAACTCCAGTTGAGCTTTGGCCGCACAAATTTTCTGCCTACAGTGGCAAGCAGCATTTCTGTATTCTCCCCCTGACCTTGCTTCCACGGGGCATACACCTTCCTTTTTTTGCCTTAATTCCAAGAGAAGATTCCTATTCAACCAAGCCTGTCTTCTCCCTCACCTGCTTGACTTCCGGCATTTGGGAATTGGATAAATACCAGGAAAGGTATATCCATCAAATATAGGAAAATATTAACGACATCACGCACAATTCACATTTCACCTGGAATACTGTGTGTGGCTCTGCTTATTCAGAAAAGATTAATTCAGATGGGAAAAAAAAAGTCTAGGAAAAGGCTAATAGAATAGTCAGGGGAATGAGAAGGAGAGAGAGAAAAGAGACTTAAGCTGTGGTCACATGTCACTTCTGCCAGCAGCAACCCAGCCACATGCTGTTCCTGACCACATATCACTGCCCACTCCTGTGAGGAAACTTGGACCCCCAGATCTGCCAGCTTATCTTATTGGAACTCACCCAGAGAAAAGAACAGGGTTAGGAAGTCTAACATGGGTGTAATTTGCACATGATTTAACTTGGGGAGTAATTGAAAGATCTCTCCCACCCCTCTGAGTACTGAGCTTTTGGAGTTGCCTTCTTGTAGAAGGAGTGGGGGCAAAATTTTTACTGGTTTTCAAGGCAGGTGGGGTAGGATAACAACTAATATTACATGGCACAGTGCCCTTAAAAGCAAGGAGATGGACAGAGGATTGCCACTGTGCCTTTCAGTCCCATGTTCTTTTACCAGTCCCATACTTGTTTCTGTGTATATGAAAGACTTCGGAGATGTATGTCATTTTTTATCTTTACTGCATTAAAAAAAAAAGTAATAGCACAGATCTAGAAGAGAAATATTCCTCCAAAGGAAGAAGAATGGATTCATAAAGCTTGGCAAATTACAGTCATTGACAAATTAACTCTCTCACTGAGAGATCAATATCAAGATTGCTCTGTGACTTGGGCTCCATTCCATGTGTCCCACAAAAGGGTAGAACCCCTGCTAAACCATTCCTTTTTATTGTCACTTTAAATAAATTAATGACAATTTTATCATTCAGAGGACCTAGGAGTAGCTAACTGATATTTAGGTCTCTGCTTTCGTATGTCATGCCGAACACATAAATGTGTGCACACGTGGATGTTTGTGTGTGTGAATAAACATGTATGAAGTTGAACTAGTATTTATTGTTTTCATGAGAATAATCCCCATGGTTCACAATTGCTATTCTACTGAAAAGTCAGCTGCTGTGTACTAGTTTATTTAAGAAGTTTCTGTGACCATATTTATGAAAGCAATGTAGAAAATGTCCAAAATCTAAACAAAAGAGCAGAAACAGATTGAATAATGGTGCATTGAACATACCAGGGTTTGGCCCAGTATGTCCCCACTGTTTTTTCAGGCCAACATCAATTTGCCAGATGCCACATTCTTGTCCACATCAGAGCTTCCTGGCATATACACCTATGTATTTGCACCAAAGTCATTCCTATCTTTCACTTTGCCAAAATATTCATCCACTATTGGAATAATGCCTATCATTAAATAAGCAGAATTCCGCACAGAGCCCACCCTCTGAAGAGAAAAATCAGTAGTCATCCTTTCAGCAAATGGATAGAAAGAGAAGAACCATATTTGATAGCAGCCTTCAGATGCTTTCAATGGCTGGTATTTTAAGTCAGTCATAAACTCAGCCTCACTGGCCTGTTAAAGAGGAATATGGCTGCTTTGCAACACCAAACTGTGCAAAATGGATAGAGCACATCAGTGGAAATGGTCCCAGATGTCTTAAATAATAAAATAATACACTAAATGCTTCACAGTGCTAATGTGCCTTGTGCACACAGATCTCAAGGCACCTTACAGACATTAATGAATTAAGCCCTGTAAAGTGGGTATTATCCATATTATGCCCAAGGGGAAACTGAGAAACAAAGATGTAAGATGATGGTCCAGGAAGCCTGTGACAGACGTGGGAATAGAACCCAGGTCTCCTGGATCCCACTCCAGGGCTGGAGCAACAAAATGCTCTCTAAATTCATTTGTCAGTTATTTCTTTGAGTAAATTTAGTCCTTAAGAAATTGACAGCCCCAAAGACCAAAGTGCTCTGTTAAACCACAGCACAGGTACATCACCAGCACTGGCTGAGCACATCTTTCTCATACTGTCTCAATAATAAGTGCCAACTGCACTAGTTTGGAGACTGTGGGCTTCTCTTTTCACATCCTGCCCATTCAGCTCTCAGATTTCTCAGTAGAGTTTATTGAACTACATACAAGGTGAAACTCGTTCCATGTGAACTGGTAATAATAGCTAGTGACAAATATTATTTGCTGTTCAAACTAAGGACCAAGAGTGATTCATCACCACTTTTGTACACTGTCCAGCCCATGTTTAGCAGGGTACATTTTTGCTCAGAACTACAAAAAATCATGTGTCAAATGCATCAAAACTCAGTAATATTGTTAAGAAACTGGACTGTGGGGTTTACTTCTCTCATCAAAGCCTTGAACTCTCCCACAGCTGGCAGCTAAATTAATGCCAGCTTTACCAGCACTATCACAGGATCATTCAGGCATGAAGAGACTACAGGATGTCTCCAGTCCAAGCACCCACTCAGAGAAGAGGTAGCTCTGACCAGGTTTCTCAGGGCTTTATGCAGTCAAGTCTCAAAAAGTTCCAAGGTTAGAGACTGCATGGCCTCTCAGAGCAACCTGATCAAATGTTTGGCTCTCCTCAGAGTGCAATTCCTGTCCTCACACCTAGATGGAACTTCCTCTGCTTCAGTTTATGCCCTTTTCCCACTATATCCTTCAGTGAAGGGTTTGGCTCCATTCTTTCCAAAACCACCCATAGGCATTGGTGTGCTGCTAGGTGCCCCTGCAACTACCTCTTTCCCAGGCTGAATAAACTCTGGTCCATCAGGCTCATCTTTGCAAGGCCAAACAACCTTGGTGGCCCTCCATGGAATTCACCTCAGCGTATCAATGTCTTTCCCGTACTGGGGAGCCAAACCTGGCTGCATCATTCTGGATACAGGTTAATGATTACTGAGAAGTCAGAGATTAATAATTTCCCTTTATCAGCTGTCTCCACTCCTGCTGCTACTGCCCAGGATGCTGTTATCCTCCATCCCTGCCAGGGCAAAAGATTTAGCCCCCAAGGCTCAGATTTAGCCCCCTTGCTCCGAAGAAACCTCAGCAACGGGGTAGGAGGTGATAGAAGCTCTACTTGATGCTCTTTGCCAGTTTCAAATCCGTAGTGTTTCTGCACAATGTTTCTGTGTTCTTATTTGCACCCTGTCCTCACTAACTTTGCCTTTATACTGCCTTTTGCACTGGAATTCAGTTATGAGTTCCAAGTTCGGCCAAGCCAGTCTCCTGATACATCTACCAGCTTACCTGAGCATCAGAGTGGCCCATTCTTGAGCTTGAAGGTGGTTTCTCTAAAGGACCTGCCAGCTTTCCTAATCTTCTTTTTCCTTTAATGTTGGTTCCCACAAGAACTCACCCATCACTTTCTGAGGACACCAAAGTCTGGCCATTGTAAGCCCATGGGCTGTGCTCTGCTGCTTGCCTTCCTCATTCTCTTCAGGATGTTGTAGAGCATTGTTTAATAGCAGCTACACCCAAGACTATCCCTGACTGGCACATCCCCAACCAGTTCGTCCACCAGGGCAGCACCTCCACTTAATATTTGTGTTGTCTCCACTTAACATTTGTGTTGTCTCCAGAAATATTCTGGATTGCGTCTTTCCTACTTGTAAGTTTCTACAAGTCGAGTGATTCAGGTTTTTGACACAGGATTTTCCAGTAGGCTCATTTTAGAGACACGTTGGTGTGTCTCAGATGAACAGTACAGACCAAAGGAGGGGAGTTTGTGATTTGGGACTTGCACTTATAACCCTCCTTCTCAAAACCAATTCTAATTAGAAATACGGTGTTTTAAAAAATGAGATTAATTAATGGCACCATTTCTTCAGAGATGTTGCTGACACACTGTCATTTGAAAGTATTACATTTAAATTAGATATTTTCTGAAAAAATCATTAGCTATCAAAAAACTTAAAAGTTTGATGTAGAAGCCACTTGGAAAATTTTTAAAACATCTATTGTATCAGACAAGCATGCTTCAAATTAGAAGTTTTTGCTTAAAAGTATGTCTCGCTATCTGGAAAACCCACTCAACTTACACATAAACCAATGGCACTCCTAAGAAAAATTAGTCTTTGCTGAGCTGGGTTGGATTAAAATCAGTGACCTATAGGTAGAAAGCTTTGTACATCATTAGTGATTCCCCAGGGCAGCCTGGTAAACACTAATGTTATGCCTTCTAGAATGAAGCTTGTTTTCTGGAAAGATAAGCTTATTAATTCATTTTTTGACCTTTATTGAGCACTCAGGCAAGGTGTCCACACCCTGGACACGAAGGTAATATCTGTTGCATACATTGCTCTTTATGCCACACACGTTCTACAATTAAATATTTCAACCTCTTCCTAAACAATCCACTTCCAATAAGTAGTAAACAAGCATGGCAAAAAAATATTACCCTAGGTTGCTTCTTGAGTGTGTATTGCAAGTTAAAAGTTTAATCAATTTTGCGAGGAATTTGTATTAATTTTTGGAGGGGTTGTACCAAGCACACCGAAACAGTCTGTCAGTCATAGAAGATTTTAATTTTTCAAGGTTGAGAGGCACTGTACCAGCACGGAGAGCTAGAAAGGAGAGCAGCAGTCTGTTCTGAGGAACCATCTCTTCCTAGAAATACACCCAGACTCAGGGTCTTGGTTCTTCATGTTGCTGAACCATCAGAACAGATTTTTCTGTGGTTTTGGCCCAGGCCAAACAACCTTCTTCCAGACATTCCCAGGCATTATTTAGGAGCTAGCAAGCACCAAGGACCATGATTAAGTGGTAGCAATTTACATGTGGCTACCCCGGAGGGTAACGATTTTAACAACATAGATGCCAGCCATTCCATGTCAATTAGTCTTGGTGCCAGAGAGAAGTCCTAAAAATATTTAAAGTTTACCATTCTAGATCTGGTCTTGTGCAGACATACCACAGACTTCTCTTTTAAGGTTGCTAGAGTATTTAAAAGGCAGCAGAATTAATTTAAAAAGCAAAGATATTTTTGTTTTATTTTGGAAGAAAATTGAGCACCACGGATTGCAGACTTAACAGGCAAGCTTGATTGTCTGTAAAAATAAAACCTGAAGATTGGGTTTTAAAACCATAAGTGCTCATGGTGCTTTTTTGCTACGCACCATGATCTACTCTGTTAACAAAAAGCTATGCAAACAGCCTAGTTTCTCAGCTTGTCTTAATCAACACGTTGTTCCAAGGTAAAAGATGGGATAGAGTGAAGAGCTGAAGATTCGTGTGCTGCAAAAGCACATTATTTGGTTTATTCCATTTGATATTAATTGCAGTACAGTAAATGGCATGTGGGTCTACTATCCTACAAGGCAGATTCTGTTTATGGATTTAATTCAGTGACATTGTCAAACTCTTATTTTTTCTTATTTGTCAAATGTGTGAGCGATTGTTACCTAGAAAGATATCTAATAATAGAGATTATGGAGGACATAGAATTGAGTAAAATTCTCTTGGCTTGGAGCTCAGCACAAGTCAACCTTGTGTGCAAATTAAGGGATGAGAAGGAGGCATTTTCATCCAGAATCAATTATCACAAATGATCCCACAGTCATGGCCAAAATCACATTACTCACAATAAATTAAAATTACCGGTGATTCTTTTTAAGTGCCTATAGTTTCAGATTCAGAAAAAAAGAAGAAAGAGTTCAAGTTCAACACAAGTGAGAAAGACTCCATCTTATTATGGCATCTACTGTGCCCTACTTTCTTCCAGTCAGAGCCTCAGCCTCCTGGGTCCATGTCCCATGCCCGTTATGGTGCCTCTGCTCCTTAAATGTTTCCTTCCTTCACTCTTCAGCACTCCTGTTTTCCCTTGCCATATCTCTACATGTTCTTCTCTGTCAACCCTCCTCGTACTTAAGTCGAAGATTCAATAACAGATCTTCATCCCCTTCCTTCTTTTGCCCTGAAATAAAGTGTGTTGATCTATATAAGATAAGAAACTATGCTCAGAACTTTGAAATTATTCCTGTAATTTTTTTCTCTGAAATTATGTATAACACAAGGCATGTGAAATTCCAGAGAGACTGGCAGGCACTGATCAGCATGAGGTGTAGGCAGTGAAACTGGTCTCAGACAGGAGGATAATTTCTGACATAGTTACCCATACTGACTGCAGTTTCATAATACATAGCTGGGTCCAGAAGCAAATGTCAGAAAAATTATTCTGTGACCATTTGCAAAACTACACATAGCATAAATAGACTTGATAGGCACATATACTTCCTATAAGTTCATGGAAAGTAAACATGAGTTAAGAAGACTAATGCCGGTTTGCTTGTGTTAATGCTTGAGGAAGAAGAGGCTTAAGCCTATATTAAGGATGCAAACACCTAAAGCACACAGATTATTCTCTACAGTCACTGTGTCAGGAGCCTTAGACTGGTAAATGCAGAATTAGCAAACTGGTAAATGGAATACATTGATTGCTTTTACATAACATAATACAAGTTAAAATAAATGGTCAGTGTCCTCATAAATCTCCGCTAGTGCTTTTCCACAAAGACAATTAAATAATATAACAGCACCCTTCACTGCTACAAGCGTGCAGTCACGAGCAATGGCTTTGTGATGAAAGAACATCACATTTTAATTCTTCACATAGACACTAATTTTTAGTGGTCTACTTTCCTGTAAGAATGACACTTTGAACAAGACAGTAGCAAGACCAAAAATGGAAAGTTTCTGAAGTTTTTAGTCTTGCATACTTGATGACAGATTCAAAATCCTAGTGTTATTTTCAAGCCATCCTTTCGTATCTAGGACACAGGAACTAATAGAGGGAAATATTGCCACGTGAGCTATATGATCAGTCTGTGCCATAAAACACAATTTGATTTAGGCATGAACTTGCCAGAAACCTTTCCTAGTTAATTCAGTAAGACCTTTCAAATCATGAAGACTATTAAGCAAGCTGAAAGATGTATCTTTGAAGAAACTGCAATGTAAATATTCCAGAAGAAAATGAAGAAATGTCCACAAATAAAATGAGCTGCTGAAAAATCATTTTCTTAATTCTAATTAACACTGTTTCTGCTAGGTCATATACAGATGGGTAAGTAGGGAATAGTATTGATGCAGAGAGGATTCCTGCTTTCAGTAAGAAAGTACTCCTGTACCATCTTGCTTAGCTAAAAATAAAAAGAGACTTTTTTTTTTGTTTAGTTCTGGTTATTTCTCTATGAGAAATACACTGGAGAAAGGAAAGTTGTTTTTAGAACAGCGCTGAGGCAGAAAGAATGGGAAAATGTAAGGCAACTGTTCTCTGATCTTCATGTACATCAATTGCGTGCAATAAATTCCCTGCTGTTTGAGCACAGACAGAATCTCAAATGCACACATACTTTTGCTATTAGAAAGTATAAACTAAATAGTGATAAACAGTGACTATTTGTTGTTTAGATTTATTTTCTGAGTAATATAACTGCGTGAAAAAAAAAAATAAAAAAAACAACCTAGTATTGAAGGATGTATCATTTTTAATCTCAGTGCTTTGGCTACTGCCAACATCAGATAGAGTGTCGTATTGCAATAATTCAAGGATCTCTCTATTAGTTTCTCTAAGCCTTTAAAGTAAGGGAAGCTGTAACAGCGGCAAATGTTAGGCACATTCTCTAATTCTCCTCAGGTCTGGGACTTAAATTTATTTTAAGGAGAAATTCAAGGTAAGCTGTATTTTACTTAAATGCATTAATCTTTTTAACTGTTATTGTTCGATACACTATCCAGTTGTGGTTTTTTTTTCTTTTCAAAGCCTGCAATAAAAATTGCTGTTGCTCCCTTCTGCAGTTCAGATGTATTAGCAGCAGCATATTACAGCTGCGAGCTACTGCCTAACATCACCAACTTTGGGAAGTGATATTCTCTAATTGCTCACATCCAGCACTTACACGTGCATGGCACTCAAAAAGGGTTAAGCATCTGAATCCTCTGGAACAGTGTTTCCTGAGGAACAATAGAAAAATCATTAGTGTGTTAACTGAAACAATACCATACTTTTCTCTCTATTGTTTAACCTTTTGTCCACATTACAAATATCTCAGTGTAGTTCTTATCTTTGACCTTGAGGGACTGTAGCTTTATCAGTGCTTCCGTTTAGATCACAGATGACCTTCAGCTGATATCATTGAGCCCTGACCTGCCTCAGTGATCTTCTCGCACAGAATACATATGCTGAACAGTGCTGGTGTGTGCAGTAGGGGTAAGTGAATTATTTACAAAAATTTGAGTTGACACCTTTTATCAAATGTGGAAAGATGAAGACAAAACAGCTGCTATTGCTGTCGTAAGCAATCTGCTGGTGATTGAATAAAAGTGTCAAGAAAATGGCTGCTTGATGGCCTTTTGTTCTCTCTCATCCAGCTTGATGTTAGTTTGAGCTGTCAGTTAGGAATCACGGCACAGTGATTTATCAATAGGCTGAGTGACCTTCCCGAGCAGCCGGCGCTACCGTGGGCAGACAGCACCCTCTGCTGCGGGCCGGCTCCGCTTCCCAGCGGGAACGGGGATCCGAAAGAGCCGTCGCCTTTTCTTCTCTTCTTTCCTTTTTTTTTCTTTTCTTTTTTTTTTTTTTCCTCAATTTTCTGCCTTCGTTTTGTTTTTATCAAGTCGCGAAAGCTTAGCTGTGAATACTCAGAAAGAAATAAATAAAGAAGTGCTATAAACTGCACTACGTATTCCCAGGCTTTCTTCCTAACAAAAGGGAAAGTACCAAGTGAATCAGTCACTACTGTTCGGGCAAGACAAACTTGCTGCAATTAGACAACGGGACGGGGAAAGGCAGCGGCTGTCAGGCGAGGCCACTTTGTGACCGGATTTGAAACGTGGTGTGCCCCTGTACCATATAATTCCCTCGCTACTCGCGTTTATTCCAAAGCTCCCAGTTTAACAGCTCTCAAATATTGGCACGCAATGAAGTACTGACTGTCACACTGCTCTGTGACTAAAGGAGCTCTCGCCGTGTTCCACGCAATGCACTCCTCTTCAAGAAGCTGCTCCTCTTCCCACCCAGCGCACCAGCTTAGGAGCATCTCACTCCTCTCACCGACTTCCCAGGGGCAGCTGGTCCCAGCGGGGCTCCTGAGCTCTCCGCACATCAGTCTGTGCTGGGTGTAGCCCCTCGCTGTGCCCCACACCCCAGCGGCCGCCCCGCAGGCAGGGGAGCGGGGCGGGTCGGGCAGGGGCCGCCCCAGCCCAGCGCCGTCCCCGCCGCCGCCGCTGCTGCTGCTCGCAGACCCCGCGGTACCTACACGATGCACTACACCTACGGCTGTTGGTACCTAATAATGATTATTAGCAGCTTCCAAAGACTTTTGCATGACAAATTGCTTTCTGGAACAATATTCTCTCTCCAAGATTCGTTTCACGTGTTTTTGTTAAGATTAAAATTTTTCTCTGTTTTCTTTCACAGATTCAGAGATTCCCAGAATATCCTGAGTTAGAAGGGACACTCTAAATGACCTTTTTTCCCCAGAGTTTGTGGGACAGATATTCCCATACTGAGTAGCATAATCTAAATTCCTTCTTTTGTTTCTGGAGATGTGATTTTTTCTGCAATTATCAGCAAAATTGTTGATAGTTGTAATTTTTTTTTTTTAATTAAGGCTAAAGTAATGAGTGATTTTTTTTGAGGACTCCACTTTTCATACGCACATGCATGCACACACAACACACAGATTGCCTTCACTTTTTCCTAGAAGTGGATTTAAAAGGGAACTAGTGACTCAGAAGGACTAGTTTATTTTCCCTGCACATGCTGAGTTGAAAAGTAATTCTGTGAAAAAAGTTTTCCTTAAAAACTGCTGTGATAAAACAATGATTAAATATCCCAGCAGCTGTCACTGCTAAGAAACAAGTTTTTAATTTTTCTCTCTTTTCTAGTTTTTCACAGAAGTTTCTTCTATCATTTATTTATTTCTTTGCTTCCTTTTAGGACCCACAAGTTAAGCCTGCTCATAGCCAAGGTATCAGGTTCAGCTGAAGTTTTGTGAAGTTTTTGTGAGTTTTGTGGGTATTCATCCAGGTCAGATCCTGTGGTTATATCCATGCAGCAAGAAACTTCCACTGACACAAAGACCCAGACTCCAGAGCCAGCACCAAAGAAATTTAACTTGATCAAGCAGAGAGATCCTATTGGTGACACACAGGTGAGCAGCTGGCTGATGAGAATACAATTCAGTGGATATCCTCGGAAATCCATTTCATATCCTAAACTGATGGAGTGCTAAAAAGACAAGAAATATTTTACTTACAGAAGGACATGAATTTCTACATTTCTGTCCAAGGCAAGTGTAGTCGGTGGCTGAATAAGAGGTTCACACTCATGTAATTTCTTCAATCCTTTTCTGAAAAAATAAACCTTTTTTTTTCCCATTTATTTTTCATTGCAGTTTCACTCATTTTCCCTGCCTTGGTTTCATGGGCATGATTTCCTTTCTGTCACTATCAAGTTAGAGCCAATGCTCTGGAAAAGTACAGGTATGCCAGTGCTAATCTGACAGAAGTGTATCACAATAATGGCCAACATTTTCTAGGAACACATTTGAAGCAGTCTTTGTGCTCACAGCATGGCTACCATGCTGAGAAACACCTTGCTGGCTTGGATGAAGGTTACCGAACTGCAAGTTGTGCATAGGTCTTAAAAGCAAAGTTCTTTCGATCATGAGAGCCTGTAATAGGACATAAATGGACATTTCATCTATAAAATGCCTGCTCATACACTGTCCTCACACCATAGCTAATGCATCAAAATCTGAAATGGGTTCTATGTGACAATTTATTCCCCTGGTTACAGAAAATAATGTCTTGTAATATCAGTAGATTTTTCTGTAGTACTTACGTGTTCTATTAAGATGTCTTGCCAGCGTGTACTGTGAGCTTTATTATCAGTTTATATTATTTCAATAAGACCTGTTATTATAGTTTGTATTTCCTTGTGTTCAAATGTTTATTCATTTAATTTTCTTGTTGCTTAGGTGCTCACTTTATTTCTCTCAAACTTAATAGCTGGGGGAAAAAGGTTGTGTTGAATGCTCTAGTTGCATAGATCAGCAAAAGTATAGAGGGCATTTCTTTGGTGTTTGGGGTCATTTTCATAGAGATAGTGTTCATATTTTTAATGAAGATATTGGTTATTTGCATAACGCATACGTAGCATCTTTCATTGAAGGATTGGAAACAATTTTGAAAGCATTCAATGAGCACAGCTTCCTGAGGAGATGAGGACTGTGTAGATGGCAGGGTGGTACAATCTGCTAAGAAGGCTGCCCAGAACTTCTCCAACCAATATACTGTTTTGCTTGCAAGAATTTTTAGGGTGAAAATTTTGGTGCCAATCATCTTCTTCTTGCCCTTGCTGTGTTTTATACCTTGCCTCTCTGTTCCCATCTTCCACACGCAGCAGCACAGCTCTGGAGGCTGTAGGGAAACTCTCCCATTGTCTTTGGAGCATGACATAGATGTTCTCAAAGAATGTCAGAAATGTGCTTCTGCACTGGATAGGGGAACTATGTGAAACCTCCCCTTATCTCTTGCAGACTGAGGCTGTTGTTCGGGACTGTAAGACAGCCTGCAGGGACATGGTACAGCAGTATTGAAGCGGGGTGAGGGGAGGACTGTTTCAAGCACATTCCCAACCAGACATTTATGGGGGCATTTACAGAGCAATTGAAGTCCAATTTACCATTGTAGTGGGGAATTTCACCCCCAGTAATCCTAGCTCAAATCTGAGTGTATTTCAAACCTCTGAAACTATGTAAAAAGTGATTATAAGTGACTAAGATTTGTCAGATTAATCCCCGAGAGATTCTATCCATGTCAGGCATGGCCCATCACAACTACAAAAGGCTTTTCTTGCAACTGGAACTGGAATTCAGGTTATCTAAATGTAGGTATCTACACTGCAGCTATGTCTCTGTGTGTTGGAAGGAATCATGGAGACAAATGGGATATGGACTATGTGAAAAAGTATTTGGGGGGGGACTGAGTAGATCTTGGGATAGGAATGTTGGGCAGGCAATTTGGGGGAAGAGTTTGGACATGAGGATGTACAGTGGAAAAATGGGGTTTATGCATCTGTTGCTGAAAACCCTGAGGGAGAGAGACTGAGCATGATTTGTGGAGAAAACGAAGAGCTGGTTTTAAAATTTTGTAGAAAAGTGCAGCTTGGAGGAAGAGGGTGACCTAAGTCCAGACTAAGTATGAAGCCATGTATAGTTTGTGCCCAGAAGTGCTGTTCTCCCAGAGAACAGCAGGAAACCCAGAATTCCTAGGTCTGATGAGAGCCAGTATCTATGAAAACCACCACATTGTCCCCACAAGGCATCTGCACTGTGAAACGCTCTTTATTTGTATGCCCCACATAACTCATGATGTATTCAGTGAAGAGGATGAACCTGCTGCGCTAACAAGACAAACACAGTAATCTGGTATCCCTACCCATTAACTCAAGTGGCTAATGTTTTTGTGATTGATGTCCACCATCCAGAAAGCACTATTGACGGCTGTTCATATGACATAAAGTGACAGTTCCGGGTGGGATTTTTTTTCAGTTTATTGTCTTAGAAATAAACCAAAATGTCGTAAAAGAACTTTATGAAATTCTGTCACTGAAAAACTGTGAAACGTCAAAATTAAGATTACCTCTGAGAACTTTTGTTTGCTCCTGCACCTTCATTTTAAGAACTCTTTAAATTGGCATTATCACATTCTATGTTTTTGCCTTGATTCATTCAATTCATGTTAAGGCTAATTCTTGGCTAACAAACAGGTGTTCAATATTGTTGCCTCGTCACTATTCAGCATATGAACCAGGGTCTTGCTGCACAAAATTCAAATCCTGCTCTGAACACAGAATTATTCGTTTCCCCAAGGGCTTCTTTGTAAAACTTTCCTAACACCTCTGGGAGATGAGTATCATTATTCCCATTTTACAGTAGGGAATAACTCCACAAAGAATGTGGGCCCAAAGTATTCATCAGTTTGCAATGTTCAGTTTAAGAACAACAAAACCAGGTATTTATGAGCATGTAGCATTCTACAATAAAATTACAATTTACTTCAATTTCAGTTGTGAATGCTTATTGCTTCTGTAAATCAGACTCCAGACACCCATAACACAAGAAACACACAATTATTGACCACCTGTTCAGTGACTTGCCAAGCATCCCACAGGAATTTCCTGACAGATGCACAGATAGAGTAAAATTCCCTACGGTTGCATTCAGCTCCCTTAACCATGACACCTTCTCTCCTTTTTTTTCAATCTCTTATCTTGGCCACTATGCATGGGATTATTTCATCAAATCTGAGCCACCAAGAAGTCAGCCCCGAGCTCGTCGTCATGAGTCTCTCTTGACAATAGGGTGCTTGGCTGAACCACTAAACCTCTGTAGGCATAAATTGGATGGGAGAGTAGGTGTCTGTCCTTTCCCACTGGCTACAGAAAGATTCCAGACTAGCTTAATAATTAGCACCCAACATCTAGCAGGCTAAATTATGGTAAAATAAATCCTTCCCAGTATTATTTTATTATCTGTAAGAAAATAAGTAGACAGCTGCATTCTTCACAGAAATCTGATAAACACCCAGTGCTCAGGTTCACTTTTTAGAATAAATACAGCAAAATTTATGCAGGTGAAGCATATAAATAAAAATAGTCTCATATGCATGTGTCCAGTCAGGGCAAATAAAACCATAATTATTACCAGCCTTAATAATCCAACCTTATATCAGTCTATACAGCTTCTGAAGGCAGTTCAGTCACATTCTTGCAGCATTGGTTTTGCAAGTAAAACCCTGCTTAACTCAAGCAGGACGTGTCCTTGTCTCAGTCCTCTTTGTCATCTCTTATGCACAGTACTGCCTATATTATCACATTTTGTGATAACAATAAAGAGCCCATGTTCCATATCTTAACAGAGGGTGGAATTTTCAATCCATAGAGAATCAGTTCAAATTCAAAGCCCAGGTCCAAGTCTTTGCTGAAGGCTACGTGATCAGCAGCCCTTAGATAAAACAGGATTACTGAGCTTGAAGCCAGACTTTGGGGGGTCTAGCAAATCAATTCTATCATAAGTGACTGTGTTCTCTGTCTAACTAACGGAGACAAATAGATAGTTTTAAAGACCCTCAGGAAGTAACACTGCCCACGTAAATCCAGGCATCTGGATCTTACCCCTGGAGTTCGAGTCTTAGAACAACAAAAGGCGAGGTGATCCAGTCTTGATCCAGTCTTCTCCAAGTGAAAATCATGTTGAGCCTATGCCCTTGACACAACACTGAAATCTGTCAGAAAATTCTGATGCTTTGGAAAGGCTGCCTCAAGATGCCATAAAATGCCAACAAAGTCACACAAATCAGTAGAGAAGCCAGCACAGCGTTTATGAGAGATCACAGCTCATGTGTGGAATGAAAGAGCTACCCAGCTTCCAACAAAAGTCAATGTGTACTGCTTATTTGTCATTACCACTCCTCTACGCATATTTTGAAGGTTGGACAATTTACAGTTGCTGTATCAAGTGTCTTAGCCAACTCCATGTATTGCCTTTGCACTTTTACTGGTATGAAATGATAGAGTGCTCTCCAACAGCAAGGCCTTGGAGCAGTGGCACAGACGCCGCAGAACAGCTGCTGGTGTGAACACCTGGTGCATCTCCAGATATCCACAACTGACTGCACAACAACAAGGTGCACACTATCAACTGCACACCTGAGGTGTATCAGTTAAAAAAAGTGGTAGACTGCAGCTGCTGCTATCTGCTGTGGCAAAGAATGTGCGTTCATACCCCCAAAACAAGAATAATTAAGCAGAGCATAAAAAGGTAGGAATGCTGGTATAGTGTTAAGAGTGGGTTCCAGCTAAGTATGTGCAAACACAAAGCACAGAAAAACTCATCAGTTTCTCACCGATTAAATCCCCCTGCCTGAGTCTTCATATATCAGATCAGTGCAAAACTTCATCAAATGCAGGAACAGAGACAGGTAGGTCTTGTCAGGATTTACAAAAGACACAGGAATACAGCTAATATCCAATACAGCATTGTCTCTGTGTGTTCCATTTATTTTTTCTAAGACATTGTTCAAAAAGGTGCAGCCAGAGTCATCCATTTCACGGATTAAAAAAGTGAATCTTTTCCAAACGGCAATATTTTTTATTTAACATTGTCTTCAATCTCTAGTCTTCAATGTGCAGGGCTAGTTGTCTGCCCTAAATCTCATGTACGTATGCATCATGACTTCTTCATAAAAGAACAGTAGAATGTTGAATAATATGTAAATTTTATGTTGTAATGAATTGGGTCCTAAGATCTTTAAAGGTCAGACACCTGATATAATACATCATGTTCTTTAATATCAACTACAAAATAACCGTAATAAATTTTGCCAGTACCATATCCTCACACGCTGTTACCCACAAAGAAGCACCAAAGGAAATGTGTCATTTGTCAAAACATGCGGGGAAGGTGATGTGTGTACAAGTAATTTTAAAAGTATTGCTAAGGTTAGGCATAGTCATACAAGTTACAAGGTTGGCTTTTCAGGGAAGTAGCACATTGTCAACAAGCCTGTTGCTTAAATTCCCTAGAAGATTCATAAAGCCACAAGGCTATTTCTTTTACAGTGAACTCACATCTAATGAAATGCCTGTGAATTAAAATCAGCTACCAGAAGCCAGATACATGGCAAATGGAAATTAATGCTGTTGATGTAGAGTTAACAAAACAAGCAGCTGTAACTAAAAAACCAGTTTGTTTTGTCACAAATTCAGTAAAGCCTGTAAGAGCACTCTTTAGGCCCAAAAGTTAAACATGTTTCAATACCTCATTGAACAGGAAAATCATAGATATATGTTTCAATTTAAGCACACCCTTAAATGTTTAATGTAAGAGGTACTAAGCAGTTAAGTTCAATAGGCATTTCCTCAGCAGAATATCTTCTGGCAGTATTAATGCTAACGGGAGGAGAGATAGACAAAAACATGAACTATACAAAGACTTTGCATACTGTGATGACTCTACCCAAGATTCCTTGGGCACACCAGAGTGTCGAAAAGGATAGGGCAAGCACACAAAAAAAGTATGTAGGTCTCTGACAAAGTTTCACAAAGATAATATGTGAGCCAATTTACTGCTTCTTCACAGTCTGCACAGGTAGGCAGCAAAGCCAAGGACAAGCAGTACACATACTCACTGCTTTCTTCTCTGGCTCAATTTGTGCCTACTGTTCCCGTCTTTGAAATGTGAAGACAGCAAACCAGTTACAACCTATGTCAGTGGCCAAATCACCAAACTGTACTTTATAGAAATAATAAAAAATAGGAAGTGTCCCTGACCTTCTAAAAGATAGCAAAAGGAAACTCAGGATCATGTCAGCACAAGAAAAGATGTATCCAACCATAGGTAATGCCACTGATAAAATATTGACGCTTACCTAAAGGGAACTTCTGTCTAAGTCACTATATGGTTTGTTGTTGTACTGTGTTCCCCGTCATGCAATTCTAACAGTATGGAACTCGATCCTGGATTCCAGTATGCTTCCCCTTGAATGACTACTCTTTCTCCCACTGACACAGGGTAGGATTGAGATTCTGCTTCACATTCACTCACTTAGATTTAGCCACATCCCGTGTAGTAGCTACTTGCAAGTTAGGTGTCCAAGGTCCAGTTATAGCCAACAGAAAGATCCGGGGCTCGATTCATTTGCCTTTGTGGCAGCTGTGGTGCCACCTGAGTCGCTCTGAAGTATCCTAGTGAACCTCACGCTGCTGGTTTGGAAGGTCTCACCTGACACAGAGCTGGGCATGTATGCACGGGGCAAGAATGGTGCAGCTGACTACCCTGAGAGCTTAAACACCCAGCCCGTGAACAGACGTCTGTGCTGGAGGCATACACATTTAGATAAGAGAGCTTTGAGGCACTCCCATGCTTGCTGTTTTTCTTTGATAAGACCTACTTAGCCAAGATCAAACTGTGCACCATTTATAAATAATGGCCTCCAGACAGATTGTCTGTTGCTGGGAACATCTAGAACTCTGAATGCCAGGCAGGAGTGGTGAATGAACAGGCTTGATTTCAGCCCTAATGAACAACTGGTTTCTCATTAACCATAAAATGAAGCCTCGACAAGAAGCTTTTTAATGACTAAACCTAGGAGGAATGAATGTGATGCTTAATTTCATGCATTTCTTTGGTGCCACTCGTATTGTTATAGTTTATATTATTTCTCTGGTTTTATGGAGTTATATGCATGGTCAATGGCAGAAAAATAGTCCCAGAATAGGAAGCCCCTCTGAACAGGAAGTGTTCCCTTTGGCCCTCTTGTAGCAGGAACAGATAGACCTGAACAGAGAGAGCATGAGAAACAGGGAATAATCAATGAGATTTCAGTCTGCATATTTGGCAGATTATACTTACCTTCCTTGCAAAGGTCTTTGGAAAATTACTGCTTAAGACTGTGCAGCATTTTACAGGTGATGAAATGTGCAAATTGTTACTTTTATACATATTTCCTAAGATACATTCTTCTTTTGATACCAGCATATAACCATCACGTATTAAAGAAATAAGAGATTTCCCCATTAGTGTAAAACAGATGTATATTATAGGATTAGCACCTGAAGAATATAATTTTAATCTTGCCATTTCATAAAGAAGACTTAATTCATAAATGCTAATGACACTAGCAGGGGAGTAACAGTCTTTTCCCTGGAGAAAGATTAGACCTTATATCATATTGTATATTATTGGACACAGTTTCAGCTTGGGTTTTATTGTCTTGTGCATTTGATGTTTTTTTTTTTTAGAGTTTATACCATTATGGAAAATATTTTCACTTACATGAAATTTTTAGCTTTGAATATACATGACACAAACATAATTTTTTAACCACTTAAGCCATTTCTGTTAAGGCATCGCAGTTCACTTTCAAAGTGTGTATACACAATGTATTTTTTACTTACTAGTGTTGTTTACCACAATGTGTGATGCACAATCTTCTAAAACTGTTTCCTACATTTTAAATTAATTCTAATATAGGTTTATCAGTTCCTTGTTATGGTGCAGAACTTATATTAAATTCTGTGATCCATAAAACCTTTTTTTGAATGACACATAGTTTAGTTTTTCATTTAGAGGCTATAAAAGTGTTCACAAAAGTTATGTTGGAAAAAAAATGATTGAAAGTGCTAAAACACTGTACAGAATATAAAATCCTTTCATAGACTTTTTATGACACATGAAACATGAGTCTTAAAGGTTTAATGTTACTGACTTTTATACAAGGCTTTTTAATTCTTGATTCCAGTTATGGTTCTGCAAATGAACTGTGACATTAAAAAGAATCAGGCTGGAACTGCCCTAGCTTTCTCTCTAGATGAGTTTCTCCTGGCCATGAAGGGTTCACATAATCTGCCCCACCCTGCCCACGTCTGGTTAGCACTAACTCGCTATAGCAGCAGCCAAGTGTAAATCCTGCACTGCATTAAATCTGCCTAACACAACACATCCTACTCAAATTTGTCATTTAGGTTAGGTGGGCTTATAAATTGTTAAGAAGGGTGAAGTGTTACTTAATTTCCCTTTCTCTTAATATTTAATAGCGTGCTACAACAATTGGGCATGTGATTTAATTGACTGAATACAGAACCAGCACTGATATATACTCAAATGAAGAGAGAAAAAGCCAGTTATTGTATTGTTTGCATAGGGGTAAAGAAGCTCATGCTATTGGGACCAGTGGAGTAACAGGTTCTTACACCTTCTAACAGCTAAAGGAAGCCAGACATTCACACATGGACCACTATCCCAGCTCAGCAGATTTCTAGGACTCTCCAAAGGAGTAGTGTCACCATTTTCTGGGGTCTTCTGTGGCTGGATCTGTTGCTAGATAACTGTACATGATATGTTCTCAGCCAAATGTAGACATGGCCCAGCTGGAGGGCTTCCCCCGCACACCAAGTGACCTGCAGCACAAACACCACATTGGGAACCACTCGTGGGGCAAGGAACTGCAGTCTTCTTGATCTCCTGGAACCCACCTTGGACAATCCCATTTTGCCTGAAAAGCAGATCAGCTCCATTGCCCCAATGATTTAGAGAGGCCTGAGAACGACTGAAACTCGGTTTTCTTTGACCTGGACATTTGCAGCTACCTGCTCCAACAGGTTTATCTGAGCAAGTTATCTGAACAAGTTTTCTATACAATCAACAGAAATAAAAAGGATGTGACTAACCCCATCTTGAAATAAGTATTTCACACCATTAGAAATGCCTATTTCTCTCCACAAAAGCAGCTAGGATGACTAGGTCAGGTCTAGATTTATATATTGGGTCTCGGCCTTTGAGTCACTTCAACCTGACAGCAGCCAGTCAAGAGAACACTGCAGGAGCAGAATGTGCCATGCAAGGGCTGTGTCTTGCAATTATTCCCTACTGTTTGCATCTATACAACTAAAATTCCTTTGTCTCCAAACACAATAGCCCTGTCTCTACTTCTTACCAAGAAGAGCCCTCAGCTCATGCAGAACTCTGCCCAGCTATCGTTAAAGATACACATAGAGCCCAAATTGTGTCCTTATCGGCATGAATGGACAAGATGGGTGATTCTGGACTGTGCTTAAGGCCAGGCCCCAAACCCTTTCAGTTTACTTGTACAGGTACAGCGAAAGGCTGCAGGTGAAGAGAGCCTTTAGCTTGCTAGCTGGTGCAAATGTAGTATTATCGGTAGATGAAATGATTGGCTGGGACTCAGTACCAATTGACTTTGGGTCTTGTTGGAATCAAAATATTTGCTGTAGATACTTGTTCATGCTTGCTTCGTATTTCATTACAAAATTATTATAGCTGTAGTATGCACACTTAACAAATTTCAGAGCATGCCATACTATAAATTATTGAAAGGTAATCTCACTGTTCTCTACAGGGTTCAAAAACCTCAATAAAAGTTTTCTGGCTTTTTTTTTTTCTTTTTAAATCCAATTATCAAGTGGAAAAACACATTTACAGTAGAAGTTAATAGTGCATGATTGTGAAGCAGCAATGTAGTTCATGAGCACTCTGTCCAGCAAATGTTATGAGCAATGTGATTCAGCTGCTGATGAAGAAAAATCCAACACTGTAACCACAGCACATTGATCTATTCTGAACTAATTTCACAATTCCAGGGTTTGCATTGGTTGGTCTTGAAAATTTGACAAACATATTAAAGGCAGACAGAAAAAAATTGTACATTGTACATCGACATTAACATCCAAACTTGGTTTTCATTTTGCTTTTTTAAGGTTTTTTATTTCGATTTCATCTAGAGATCATGTTTGAGTTGCATTTGTTGGAAGACATAATATCCTTACTGTATGAAGGAGAAGAAAAGAAAAATAAAGCTGTAAAGTGCCATGAAAAGCTGTCTGCTACAAGAGCAGTATTTCTCTCCTGACAGAAAAGCTCCATGTTCTTTTTCCAAAACCCCTCACTAAACTCAGAAACATTGATCCAGACATTTCTATTGCTTCCTTGCTCCACAGGTTGATTAGATACCTCACAAAAACTCAGAGCTGTTGTAAATTTTCGAACAAGAGAAAGCATACCACTTATCCACACTGCAGTAGGATGCATTTTCACTTTCCTTATAGCTTCCCCACCCACCATTTCCATTCAGTCTCAGGACAGATTAAAGTATTAAGTTATGTTAAGTGGTAACGTAATGTTAATACAAATTAGAAGTATGGTCTTGCTCTCAAATATCTCTGAAAGAAATCCAGTAAATAGAAGAGTTCTATTTCATGCCATATCACAAAAAGTGACAAAATTGTGCTAAAAGAACTAAGGTCAAAATCTGGATTTTTTTAGGGATTTTTTTTGTGTCAGTGCTTGGATAAAAGTTCCAGTGCCCAATTTCAAGTGCAGGTATGCTGGGGAAGGGGGTCATTTTCCTACAGTGGGTCATCTTACTGTCTGAGGTCTCCCTTTTGTCCTTGCTCTTCCTTCAGGACTTCCCCACTTCAACACAGCCTTTTGGAGCCTCCGTCTGTAAACCATCCATTTAGTCAGAATGAACCCATACTCAAAGCTTCCTTTTTCATTTGTTCTCAATGTTGTTCTAATATGTGACTTCTGAGGTGAGAAAATATATGTTCTCAAGTATTTTGAGGAAGAGAAGGTTAGAAATAAAAGTAGCCCCCAGACAAGCATAATCTCTTCGGCAAATGTGTTTACAAAAGAGACAAGGCATTTTTTTCATCAAAAAATCCAAAGTACCAGAATCAAAATAATTGTTAACTACAGTTAAAAATGTTGAAAGCAATTGTAACCAATGGGGCTGTATGAGACAGACTGAAGTGGGACAAAGGAAAAAGAAATTTTCTTAAGCTATTGAGTTAAGGTAGTGATAAAGGATAGGAGGAAGAGTGAAAAGATGC
Source organism: Ifrita kowaldi (assembly GCA_013398055.1). Taxonomy (NCBI): domain Eukaryota; kingdom Metazoa; phylum Chordata; class Aves; order Passeriformes; family Cinclosomatidae; genus Ifrita; species Ifrita kowaldi. Next base: position 317,093 of record VZRS01002010.1, read on the forward strand.
AGAACTACAAGATAGCAAAGAAATTTTTTTAATTTCAAGTTAACTCATTGCCAAAATTCAGTAAAGGTACCTAACCTGGATGAGTGCTGAAAATAAACACAGAAGGAGTGGCACTGAGATGTAAAACAGAGCAAGAGAGAATCAACATTAAAGTAGGAATAACAGCACTAGTAAGGAAAGCAGAACTAGAAGGGATGACATGAGTTCTTAAGTACAGTTTTCTGCTATACCAGGTGTAGGTACCTGCTACTGGCTCCTATGCTTTCAGAATTCACTTTCATTCTGTTTTTCTTTCCTTGAAAATTTCTTTTACCTCTCATTTACATTTTCTGCTTGTCCCTACATTGAGATGTTTTTCTAGATGTCTCCTCACTTTCTTTGCATACAAACCCTAATTTATATATTTTTAACTCAAGGAAATTCCAAGTCCCCTGTAGATTTGACTATCTAAATCCATATATAGGTGACTTCACTACCTTGCTTGAAATTATTCATTTATCTTTTTTTTTTATTAAGAAACCCAGCTACAGATATACTTCAACTTTTCTTTCTGTTGAATTCAATTTGAATCAAGTTGTGATTGCTTGATCCAAGACCAGCTCTTCTATTTTAATCTGAAAGAAAGTTTAAATTAGCACTGTCTCAGTTCAGGAAGAGTTGATGAAAGGTGTGCTGGGTGTGTACCACTGCATGTAGTTTTCTAGGCACTTGCTGTTGTCTCTGTTGGGACTGGGCTAATGGCAATTCTGTTTGACTGTGATAAAGTCATTCTTATATTGCTGTTAGCACCACTTAATCTAGTACAGCCTGTTTTTCCTCTACAATGGGAAAAAACTAACTCATACTGGCTGAACTTCTAAGAGTTTCCCTCTCTCTTACTGCAGTAGAGGATTGCACACAACTCAAAACAGAAGAAACACGTTTATAGCTGACCCCTTGCCCTAGACCAGGACTTCTTTTTTTTTTTTTTTTTTTTTTTATGATTCNTTTATGCTCCCCCTCTCCCCCTACCAGTGCTTTTTTTTTTTTTTTTTTTTTTTTTTTATGACTCTGGATCAGATTCTTTCTTCTCCCTGGAAGCACTCTCTCCACGGATCTGCAAAGACATATGCTTCATGTGGGAGGCTGAACCAGGATGGTCACAGCTGTAGGAGCCAGCAAACAGAGGCAAATTAATTTCTTTGCCTGGATTCTGCACCATTTATTATGCCTCCTCAATATGAATATTTTTCTAGATGGTATTTTAACTTGCACGTGTCATTTTAAATGCTTAAATAAACCCCGCAAATATATTATTAAATATGGAGCCTGTGAAAAGCTGCTGTTGGCTGGTAGGATTTGAATCTTGTCCATGGTGTTGTTATATTCTGCCCGCAGAGGGAATTAAATTAATGTCAAAGTCACCTGGCCAAGACATATCTACATCCACAAAATGGAAAGCATCTTGATTCTTGCAATAGTGGCACTGAGCTGACTGAAATAATATCCTTTTCACTGCCATTATACTAACACAATATAATTGGGGAATTGCTAGTGTCCCTATATTTAATTTTAGTGCCTCGGCAAATGATCCTAATAGCCTAATGGCTAGATGCTGCTGTTGCTAATGCTGTTCAATTGACTAGGTTTCAAAGTGTATCAATGAGTCTTTTAAGTATCCACTAGAGCTGTAAGGGTTCAGATTACAGCTCTTAAACTATATGTGATCTCTAATGAAAAAAGGGGAAAAAAAGGAATTGATAAAACAAGCTAAGGCAGCAAAGTCAGCAAAAATCGTGCAGGCGATCTAACTTCACTCTACAACCGGGTGAGCACAGAAATTACATTTGGTCACTAAATAATGCACCTGGGAAAGTAAGAAACAATGCAAATAATAATCCATTTTTTAATAATTAAATCTTAGCTAGGTCACAATGATGATTTTTTTCTTAGACTATAGGTATAATCAGGGGATTTGCAAAAAAAAAATTGCCTTGTAACTTTTTATCAAAATTAACACATATCTAGTATTGATCCTGATTTGTGCATGTTAAAACAACTCTCCTTGGGTAAAATATTCTGAAAGTCAATAATATGCTGTAATCTCATGTGACACTAATAAAATAACACAAATGACAATTCATTTTTGTTTACTTGTCTCCTATTTAATGGATTGATAAATTTTGTTTAAAAAAAAAGAAAACTAGATCTTGGTGCATAGTAGGCATATTTCTAAAACAGTTCTGATTGATTTTTTGAGTCATTTTTGAAGAAACAATCAATCTTGAGAATTCTTTTCTGAAACATATTTTAATGGCTGTTGATGTATGTTGTGCATTTCACAAACACCCAAAATGCTGCTCTGAAGGTCTTAATCCAGCAAACACTTTACACTTGCCTCCCCCAAGCATTTGATTTCTCCAAACGTACAAGCAGCTCCAGTGAGGCACAGCTGATTTCACAGATTTCAAGTTAAGCATATGTGTTTGCAGATTCTAGCCTAAAAGAAGCTGAGATGTCACAGAAAACAATTCTGTCATAATCAGAGTTTATCTGTCTACAATGCCAGCTGTATTTATTTCAAATTACTCCAAATTAAAATGGCAGCTATTACCATTCCTCAAGAAGCTGTACTTCGCAGCTTCTCGGAAAGAGAATAGGAAATGGTGAAAGTGCTGTCACAATAGTGTTAAGAACTCCATGTATTCACTGAGACAAAACAAGCAAACATGAAACTATTCTTCTGCCAAAGGCAATATCCATCTCCCCAGTTATGGGAAAGAGAGAGAAAAATAAGCTAATTTACTCCACCTGTACAAACTGATAAAAGGAAGTAGGGTTTCAAGGTGTTGTGATGCTTTTGAATTTTGTAGGTATGGGCAAATATTTTCACAGGACTAATCTTAGTAGTCTCGGCTGATATTTTGATGTTCACATAACAGAGCTAAGAGCTCACTAAATGGCAGAAAAATAAAGCCTGAATGGGGAAATGGCACCAACCTATTTCTTCAGAGTGGAGGTAGATTTGGAAGAGTACTCACTGGACCAGAATGCAGAGTGCTGTTGAGTCCAGTAGAAACATTCACAGGTCCGAGCTGTGGATAAACTTGCCACCCTTTTGTACTGACAGCTCCAGACACTCAGTTTCCTATGACTTTGTGTTTGAGCTGTCCTTATTCCCCAGTTACAGAGATTTAAATGTGACTCAACAGCACTGAAATGGAATCATGACAAACAAAGCTAACTATTTTCCCTTTTAAACAGACCCTCCTGGAAGTGGGTTGGGTTTTTTTTTTTTGGTTGGCTTTTTTTAGTTTTTTTTGGTTTTGTTCTTGGGTTTTTTTTGTTGTTGTTGGGTTTTTTTTGTTTTGTTTTGTTTTGTTTTTTTGTTTTTGTTTTTTTGGTTTTTTTTAATTCTAAGAAAAATTCCTGCCTTATAGATTTTCTGGAGCAGAAAGGATATTGTCAATGTTTAGTAATTTTTTAATAAAAAGCAGGAATTGCTGCAAATAAACAAGAAATTAATTATGAAATCAGAGTACTACCATTTGTTTTAGTTTATTGCTTGTGAAGTAATCCAAAAAACTCTTTCTTGTCAACAAAACCAAAGGAAAAATTTTTATATGTAAACCACATCAATTTGACAAATTACATATCCTGAAAATTCCAGTTTAGACCAGTTAAATACTCTGGCTAAACAAGTTTTCAGTGTTGCTACTCTGTTGTGTAAAGATCTACTCCAGAGACAGGTTAACCTTTATGTTTTCTGCTATGTGTAGGTATGCATTGGCTGAAATACCTTCCTACCTCTTCCTGATTCAATTTAAGGGAACAGATTACTTGAATTATGTTATCTATTAAGTCCTTTGCTTTGTTTTTGCCTTAAACAGCCCTGCTTCTAGCCTTAAGCTCCTAGAAATTCCATCCGGCCCCCCACTGTTCATTAAAACAAACACTGCCTATTTTATTATTTGCAGTCCTGCCATCTCTCTGCCGAAACAAAAGGGTAGATTGTCTGCTGCAGGAGACACCTGGAAGGTGCACGAAGTACAAAGGCCAGAATTCAAAGGAGTTCCCAGTGTATTCAACAAGCAATTACTTCAGCTTCTGATGAGAGACTGTCATCTTCAAACACGAGGCATTCTTCGGAAAGATTAGTCCAAATTACATTTTATTACATTGGCCTTCTTGGACAGCCTAAACTTCATCTCGTTCTTATTCTAATGGAATTCAATCAAGGGTATTAATATATTGTTTATGACATGTTTGGAGTTCTTGTGTTATCAGCATACATTCATGAGAGGAGCTTCAAACAGTATCAGATAACAGTGAGCTGGATGTTGGATGTTGTACAGCACAGGGGATTTTATCATCTTGTTGAACCAGTGGCAGTGATTAAATTAAACTGTCTGAACAAAGCTTTTGCATGTCAGGCTGTTGAATGGCAAAATGAAAGAGTGACACACTTCAAAGATCAAGGAGAGAGAGAGCTGAAAAATCATACTTACGTAACTTCTTATTTAATATACTGATTAACTGAACCATTGCCTGCCTGAGCTTTTACTAAACAATAATCAGAACAAAATACTTTATGCACCCAAGCATCAATACACTACATGTGAATGCCAAGGTGCATACGAAGTTCCTGTATTGCTGTTCTCTCATCTCTGTGAGCACCACACTGAATCTTACCAGTTTTTCCCTGCCATACTTTCAAAAAATTTCCAGAAAGTCTGATTTACACCAGTTTGCCTTACAGCTTCCTTTTCATATTTGTGAGGTCCAAAGGCAAAATTCTTACATCTTTTCTAAAATGTGCAATACCAATATGCATAATTTCGTGGACACCAGCAGGACTGTTTCTGGGAATAAAAAGTATTCATTAAAGTAAGAGCTAAAATGTCCAGACCCCAAGCTCTTGAATTGCAATGTAGTAAATAACTTATATTCTCTTTTCATATCAATTAGAAAAAAAAAAATTAAAGAGTTCTAACATGGAAAGACTGGTTGAAAGAGAAGAAAAAACCAATTGAGGACCTACTATTGTCCCAGACTGTCCAGCTTCTGAAAGTAATGACTTTAGACAAATTTCATTTGTATATGTGAGAGCTTTTAATGTGTGCAGCATGATTTGCAGTATAGCATACAGATTGCTGATATTTTTGGTATGAGCTCAGATATCTTCCTTCTACCAAATCTTACGTAAACAAATCCTGCTAACCATTTCATCTATAACACTGCAATCTCCATAAAAAATGGCTTTCTTCTAAAATCCCAAATAAGAGAGTCCTAGATTTAAAATAAATAGGCTGAACCAAAAGGCAATTTCTGTTACAAGGTTTAGCTGAATCTTCACCGAGGATGGATTATTGGCTAGGTATTCATTTTTTTAAATATTCATTGCTAGCATAAGTCAAATTTTAAGAAACATGGGAATGATTTTCTTTCAATTCTCTGCAGAACCCAGAACAGGTCTTGACCTTGCTCACAGTGTTAACATAATAGGAATTATCATTTCTTATCAATAATAATTTCATCTGATTACTTTACTTTGTACATTTAAACAAGCTTTAGTATGCTTTCTGCATAATAAATAAATTTCCTTTATTTATACAACAAGATTAATTTGTTTTCATGGGCAAAAATGAAGGCATTCTTATTTTTGTCAGAGTTGTGGGTTAAAAACCATCTTCTTCAAACCTTCCAGTGTTTTTATTTGATAGTAATATTCTTCCTTCTTGTAGAGCCGTAGTGCAATGACATCCATTAACATTCAAAACTAGAGAACACTTTCAAATTCAAATCCACTTGAGATGGTACAGTAACAGAAATGGAGCCTGAGGGAAACAATTTTGAGAATAAACAGAGGACCTACCCATTAGAATATTCCACTGTGTATATCGGTTTTTATAATTGGTGGTACATATGTGCGCATAGATGTTTGTATTTCATTGCAGCTCTATGAATAAATCAAGATTTAATATTTATGGCAAACAGGCTAAATATTAGATGTTTCAGTGCACTACAGTGTTTATGCAATAGTACAAAGACACCTAATTATCTGGTGTAGATTTAAATATATATATGTGTGTGTGCTTCTTTAAGAAAAGAACACACAGTAACATTCCAGAGATATTTGTTTATGTTAGGCATTCGAGAAATTACAACCTATGATTTACTACATGCAGAATTCTTACTTTTTTTTCTTTCTCTTTTTTCATCATTAAATCACACTGTATATGAGAAAACTTAATAGCCAAATAACATGAAAAGTTCTACTTGCTTGGCAAACATAATTGCTTAATTTTCTTTGCAAAAAGTAAATATTACATATTAGGTACTTTTGAGGCATGGACAATCTAACTAAAATAATGAAAACATTTCACTAAATAGCAAGTCTATTTTACTATTTTCCCAATATTTTGATATTTTTTCCAATAATTATACTTAAAATGCCAATATATCTAAAATGCCTATAAAAATGCTGGCCTTAGTATCATGCAAGTTCCTAACTTTGCTGACACGAGCAGCTTTATAGTAGAAGAAATCAAGGAGGCTCTCCTGTTTAATTTCAGTTCTGCTACTAGAGAAGGCCAAAGAAAAAAAAGGGTCTCATTATTCGTGTGCATATTCATGTAAGACAAGGAGAGTGTGACCCAGGTTGTACACCAAGTTACTACATCCCTCTGTGTTGCAGGTTTTTTTTCCAATCTATAGACTAGAATAAAAAATGCATAGTAGTATGTACCCAGGTAACATACCTTTTATTGTGTCTAAGAATACGTACATACACATACATATATATATATATATACATATATACACAGTGCTTTGAGGCTTTATTTTTTTACTAGCTTAAGACAGGTGTAACTCACTAGTACAGAGGGTGAAAGCACTGAATAGCCATCAGATTACAACAATAGTTTAGAATTTCCCCAGTGTCTTTTAGCTATTATGTGATTTACTTAGACTTTTTAAATAAGACAATTTTCAGATACTTGTAGTGTAAGTTCCTCAGCATGTAGACATTTATTCATACAACCAGTTGCACTGCACTCAGCTAAAATACTATATGACTAATGGTTGTTGTGTCTCCAAGAATGAAATTCATCTGATCGATAATAAAAGGCTGTGTCTAATTTAATCTAGATAATTAGCAAATTAATATAATTTGATTTATCCACAAAACAAGTCAGACTGTGCCCCAAAGTTGTATCTCTCCATCAACAAACAACATGCCTAAGGCAACCAGCTCAGCAGTAGACCTCATTATGGTAAATGTGAAGTTACACAAGGTGAATCTTCAAGTTAAATGTCTGCAAAGTCAGGTTACAGCATGAGGGAAGCAGGTCTCCATCACAAACCATTCAAGTGCATGGGAATTCTACTGTAGCTTGTAAAGGAAAAATAAATATATTCGATACAGGATTGCAACCCAAAGCAGAAACAATATGAGTGCTTTCATGGGCCATATAGGTATGAAAGAGTACAGTAACACTCTGAGACATTCATTCTTTGTCATCAATTTTTCTTAGATAGGTGCACTTCAAATAATTGTCGTTTATTAATTATGTTCTCAACAACAAAATTCATAGTGCACTCCTAGATCTAAAATAGAACAGTGTTGTGCTTTGGTGCATTATTCCCCATGGAAATGTGTCAGGGAAAAATGACATTTATTCTTCATTTCCTGTATTGCTAAAGACTTCCAAACCCCGGATAGAGTCTGGGGAAAGCTGCTTGTGAATTCCTATCCTTACCATGCTATTCCCTAAAAAGTCATGCAGATACAGGCTTAAACTGTTCCATATTCCATAGTGTGAGATGAAGCAGCGAAGAGTGGTGTCCTGTTTGTGCAGTAAAAGCCTCATTTAGAAAATAACTTTACAACATGACTTTCTGCAGCTAGAGGACACATTATTTCAACTAGAAAGTTTGAGGAATGCATTCCCATTCTTAATACCTAGGAATATATTAATTATTCTTAAACATGGCTGTTAGAAGCGTTAGCACATCAATATAAAGCAAAGAAAAAGGCAGTTTACAGTGTGCAAAAAGAGCAAGGCAATATTTTACTGCCTAAACTATATGCTTGCATTAATACTTGTGGTCAGAATCCATCATCACGCATCAATGCATGCCAGGTGGAATACGAAGGAAGCCCTGCTCTGACTGGCAGCCATAGCATGGATCAAAAGACCAGAGTGATATGCTAATTTGGTTTAAGATGAATAAGCATGTCAGCCACAGCATTTTATGTAAAACAGAACTTGTGAAGTTTTGCAATCAGGTAGACACCAGAAAGGAATTACAATAATCCACGTGGAGGTGACAGAAGTACTACATGGATTAACATTTCAGCTGTGGCCTGAGAAAATATTATCCCCAGCCCAGCAACAGCAGGCACATAAGTGAGTAAAAGATGTAGTGAGGATGGCATGTAAATGACTGCTGGAGAACACAGAGTAAGGTGACTATGATTATCGTTGGCAAGGGATACAGGGAAAAAATGTAAAAAATGTGTCTACAGACAACTCAAGGAATCCATTTAAGTGCTTATATGTGTCTTTTATCTCCATAGTATGTGAAACACCTTTGTACCCTTATCTGAAGGCCCTTACTCATCAATGCATATAAACTGGCAATTTGAGATACATCCAGGAGAGCTAAAAAACAGCAGCAGGTGCCTGGCAAGAGAGAGGACAACCCCTACTACTCACAGCACAGGGCTGTTAGCTCCTGAAATGCTCCAGAGAGGAATTTTCTTTTTCACATATGATTTAACACAGTGTTCTAGTAACAGTTCTTACTTCCTTGCAGAAAGATTACCATCAGCTAAAGAAGAGGCAGCAAAATCACTGGTGTGCAACACGGCTGCCTACTTAGAAATGGAAAAATCACAGTGAGAATGTGGTAAGCCAGTGAACTTGGATTGAAGCAGCTATGGATAACCTTATAGAAGCAATTAAAATATTTGTTTAACATTCCACCTTAAACGTTTGCACTCTAGGAAACACTTGTACAAGACTGGTAGCACTGGTTAGGCCTCCCACCTTCCAGTGAGAGAAATGGTTCTCTATGCTGCTTGGAGGGCATTTATTTTGGACACAGCTTTAAAACACAAAGCTTATGTTAAATGTATATACTAATGTTCCTGTGCTTCACTTTGTATGAACAAGGATTTGCTGAGTGTCAATAAATCAAATTATATTTCCCCAGTGAATAATGCTGGACATGGTGTGAGTCTACTTTAAAACATACAGACACATATATATATATATATATATGTTATATGTATAAAATACAAAGATTACACATTTTGATAAATATGGATATAATTTCTTTTTGCTTAGCTGGGATTGGTTGCACCTGGACAGGTGTTTTACGGGGACATTCCCCATGAAACTGGCTATCATTAATTTATTGAATGCAATCAGATATTTTAATTGAGAAAATTATTATACATTCAATGCCAAGTAGTTCAGTGGTGTTTAACCAGATGCTAAGTAAGTGTCAAGCCTTCACACTTTGAAGCTGTACTTTGCAAACTAAAGATTAAGCATGTACATGTACATTCACATGTACACAGCCAGGCATAATCCTTGTACTGAGTAGAAAATAGACAAACAAGGCATAAGTGTACAGGACCTAAACAAGTGAGCTGGATTCACAGCTTTACTAACATATGAAAATAATTTTGTAGGAAATATGCAACCCAAAGCCATCAAAGTAGCATATATAACTGCAATGGTATTCAATATATTCCCGCAAGTTTTGGTTTTTATGAATTTACTACAATTAGTACTTTGATAAGCAAACAAGTGTAAGAGATGTATGAGCTTCATTACACTGCCTCATCATTTTTTTGTCAGTGTTATTGTCAGTCCTCTGTGTTGCTGTTCTTCTCTGGGTACTCTTCTTGAAACTGGCTTATGAAGCCTTTCAGAACTTCATCAGAAGATGCATTACATTAAAATCAGTTTATCACTCCCCTTTTTCTTCTTGATTTTGGTAACAACACATTATAAATTCCCCTACCTTTCTGTCTGACTCAGAGAAGCAAATAACAGGATGTTTTCCCTCACATTTTTGTGGCTTGGGATGCTTTAAGTGTTGCTAGGCTGTGTAGGAGCTGCTTAAGCTTCTCACTCTCCAAAGGATGACTCCTACTTTCAAAAAACGTTTTGGACACTTGAAGAACGTCATAGTCTTGGCCACCCCTTAGGCCACCTGGTTCTTGTGAGGTTTGTACTCTGAGCATATGTTTAGCTTGTTCATAGGCAAAACCTTTGGACCATCAGAAAGCCTGTGAAAAAATATTTAGCTTGGGCTAGATTTCAGCGGGGTTACTGTAAGGGAAAAATAAACAAATAACAACTAAGTATGCCTTTCAAGGCCTATTTGTATGTAGTCTCCTCTAGACAAAAGAATCAACAAGACGCTTGCAACAGTGCCATCTGGTGACTCCCATACAGTCAGCCCTAACAGCAGGATTCATTTGCAACAGCTACACATCTGTAGCGAAAAAGATACCCACAATAATCAGGAATGCTTAATTTTCATTTTAACCAGTAAAAACAAATGAATTTCCATATTGGGACACTGTCTGCGGTCAGAGAAGTGTGCTACTTTCTATATTTACAAAGAGCAGATAAAAGAGTAAGACATACAAAATTGTAGAAAACAGAAATATTAAAATAATACATCATATATTAATGTACACGTTTGGAACTACAAAGGAGCTATGTATGCACAGTTAAGGAAAATAGTGGAATTAAGGAAAAAAGCAAAAGATCTTGAGTCTAGTGCTCTGTATTTAAAACTCTGGAGAAATTAGGTAATTCTTAAATTAGCACTTACATTGTACCATTCTTTTGAAAGGGAAACTGTGATGACCTAGGTAACTTAAAACCAGTAAGCATCACAAAAAAGCCAGGGAAAATTAATGGAAAAGCTAATAAGCTGATGTGGGATTCAATTAATACAAAATTGAAGGAATGAATGTAATTAATGATGGTCAACATGATTTTGTAGAAAATAGGTCTTGTTAAATAAAACTTACTTCGTTCTTTGATGGGATTATTAATTTGGTTTATAATCAAGTCACCACTCTATCTGTAATTGCATGCTTTTGGACTTTCATGGGAGTTCTGACTTTAGAAAACATGACAGCATTTTATGTTTTTTAATGGCTTACACAGTCTCAATGAAAACTCCTCCCATAGGCTTCAGAAATGGATAAATCTTCCAAAAATTAGTACTAAAAGCAAAGACAATGTTGAGACTTGATTTTAGCAAGGAAAGGGCAAATACACAAGAACACATTGTGGCCATATTATATAATGCAAGATCACACACAAGCAGGAGAAACTATTCTGATTTTTGCACGGTGCTTAAAGGTTCTGTAGCTGACCTGATGCCTTGTCATGGATACTCTGGAACTAAATGAAAATAAATTTGCTGATATGGTTTGTAGTTTACAAAAAAGCTGGCAGAGTGGTAAATGTAAAGAGAAATCAGACAGAAAGAGGGTTTTGAACTGTTCAGTAAGATGGACCAACTCAAATGAAAGCCATTTTAATGCAGATACATGAAAAGCCAAGGCAACATGCTGGGCCATCCTGGAACAGTGGAGGACCAACTTCTGTGAAACAGTAACTCCAGAAAGGACTTAAGGGATTGCTGAGGAAGCATTAAGCAAAGGGAATTGTGAGTGCAATACTGGAGCAAATCAGATCGATCTTATCTCCACACAGCACAGGTGAGATTGCTATCAGACTGAAGGGAAGGGGAAAACCCCACAGGTTGTGAAGAAGACCAGAATGAGTACTGGAGAGAAAAACAAAAATGTTTTACAGAAAGAAAAAAATCCTTTTAGTTTATCAAAAGGAAGATAGAGTGGTGGCTTGATTATAATAGCTCCCTCAGGAGAAAATCCCACACACTAGAGAGTTCTTTAGTTAAGAAGGAAAAAGCATAACAAGCAGCTGTGTACTGAGCTCGAGCCAGATAAATTAAAACAAGATATAAGGCACACATAGTTTAATGGTGGAGATGATTAACTATGGAACAAACCAACAAAGGAAACAGTGGATACACTATTTCTATTAATGTCTTCAACTAAAGAATAAATGTCTTGTTGGATATGCTTTATCTAAACACAAGTTATTGAACTCAATAGAGAGGTTGTTGGGTGAAATTCAAAGGCTTGTGAAATACAGGAAGTCAGAGTAGGTGATCTAATGGGAATATTTGCAAAGACTAATCTTAGCCTCAGGATACTAGTCTCCTTGGGTTACCTTTTCAGTCAATAGAGAGTTTCCTTTAGAGAGCAATTCAGAATAACTTTAGTGCTCTCTTTGCCCCTCTCCACTGAGAGCATGCCTCTCTCCACTGACTGCAGAGAAAAACAGAGGTTAAAGGATAGTTGAAATAATCTGGGTTTTGTTTTTCTTTTTCCCCAAAAATACCACCACCATAAAGTATAAAGTTGCAATTTTATTAAAGATTTGGGAAAGAGCTTAGTGGGTGTGGGGAGTACTGGGACGAAGATGGGGACAGCTCTCTTTTCACTCATTATCCCTTGATAACCGAATCTGATTATACTGGGAGCTACACCTTGTCCCTGAAAGATTATCATCTATGGAGAGAGGCTGAAGATTAATATAGCACTTCTATCCTACCCCCTTAAACATCCTACTTCAGGAAATCTCCATCCTACCTCCATTCCTGTCTCATTTTGGTCAACAAAGAGAAGAAAGAGGTTCAGACAGTATTTGGTGGACAGAAACGAGCTCCTTGCCAGAGGGCAGGTGGGAGGATTCATCCTGTCTCTGCCTTTTATTTTCACTGCTGGAAATGATAGAAGTTGTCTTAATTCTTATTTAATCCACCACATCTAATAAATTTGACTCTTCATTTGGTATTTATTTTAAACTGTGATGCTGCTGTGGTATTGGTACATCAATTGGCATATCCTCAGCGGGGAAGTTATATCTTCCTACACTAGTTAGTCTAAGTGGCACCCTTACCTTGAGTATGCCTTCTTGTCTTAAACACTGCAGATTGCTGAGTAACTGCCAGAAAGCACTTAGACACAAAAGAGAAAAAGCTAAAGTGGCTACAAACTACAGCGGGTGACAGACCTTCCTTCAGTGCAGTTTCTAAGACAGTTTGTGTAAATTCTATTATTCTGAATGAAAGGGAAAAGGTGCCACTGCCCATTTGCCGTGCTGAAAACTCTCTCTTCTGTGGCCATTTCACCACTGGTATACCCCTTCTTAGTAAAATCTAAATTAAAAAAATACAAAAGGTTAAGTTCTTAAACCTCAGTTCTCTCTTTTGTGAGCCAAAGTCATGCGATCAATAACACACTTTTTTATTCTTCCTTCTACTTTTAAAATGTTTTTAAAATAAATCAAAAGGTTAAATTGCACCAGTCCTTCATTAAACGGGAAATTGATCCTAAAATACTATTTATTAGAATCCATACAAAACTAATAGAGGGATATTTTACAACGCTGCAGCAGTGGTTGCAAATGTTTGCCTGCCATCTAGTGGAATATGCAACAGTTTCCAGTAATACTTCTATTTATTCTCCTACTTTGTGTTTTACAAATATTGGAAGGGCTTAAAAAAATTACTGACATAAACATAAAAAACATGTATGATAACAGTACCCTCTTAATAAAATTATTAAGCAGCAAACTTTAATTGTTGCATAGACAAATTAGTCATTTTTGTGGATATCAAGGTGTATAACACCAATCAAGTTCTATCTGCTGATAGTCCCAGAAGTTGGGACAGATAAAGCCGAGTAAATCGAAAATAGGGCAAAAAGCTGAGATTTTTTTCCCCTAGAGATTTTTTGCTAAAACTATAAACAGATACCAAATGTGACTTGGACACATCACAGGACATTAACAGCAAAATGCAAATTAAAGATGTATTTTAGAAGAACGAAGGATATCTCTGATATTTATGTGATCTCTCTACACACAACACTGCCATATATACACACCAATGCATTGGATACCTACACTGCAAACTATAACATTCTAAAAGCATTTTAGGGATACATAAATAAAGAAGTTTGTGCACCAGGACACCAAGCAGGTTTGAGCATGCAGGACATTGCACAACTCCACTTTCTCTGATAGTTGTGCGTGTATGACAACCAATCAGAATAATTCTATCAAAACCATTTCCAGCAGAAAAATCAGGCTCCAAGAAAACTATTATTGAATAGTGCCTGATTATCTTGAGGAAATATTGTAGAAATGACTGCTGAGAAATGGGAAAACATTGAAGCCTGACCCTCTCTAATGAGAGAATTAAAATTGAAGGGAGAGGAGAGAAGAAAATAATGAATTGTGGCAGATACTGTTGGCAGAAAACCCAACTCACAGAAGACAAATGGAAGCACAAGACATAGAACAAAAAATTACAACACTACACTGAAGGAAATCCTTGGAATTTTAGTAAAACAATTTTCCTTTTTATTTTAATTATTGTTATTTTTTAATATTTAGATGAAAGAAAATAACCTATTTTAACTGGAGTATCCTCCCATGCAAAAACTATAGGATTTTCCCAAACAAAATCATGTCTTTATTTCCCCCACCTGGTCACAGTTAAGATGAAAAAGTCCATATTCCCTGTTGATTCATGTGCTCTATTGCTATTTTCACTAACTTTCATAAAACTTCACAGGGTCAATGCTGAGTTTGGCCCAACATGTCTAAAAATGGAACAGCTGCTGTGAACTCATCTAATGAGAGCAGACAGCCACTAACGGACAAAGACTGGCAGCTTTATTACTGATATCATGCTTACCAGTGAAATACATAGCCTGGAACACCATGCTAAAATTGCAGGCCAGATTGTCAGTCTGTGTATGCACCAGAGTTATTTTTCTGCCTTCAATGAGAGCAATCATCACAGTATGTAGGAATAAATAGCTGTGCATGTACCTTGAGTTGTTCCTATGCCCATGATGGGTTTTACCTGAAGTGAAGCAAAGCAAAACATTCCTTTTTGAATTAGAAAAACACTTGCTCTGGAAAGAGCCTGAGTTTTTATTCAGTCTGTATCTTTGTATATCTGGTATCTTACACAATTCAAAGCGCATCCTGAATTTTGCCTAAGAGAATAGCAAGCCTCCTCTTTACATGTCCTAGGAAATGATCGTCCAGATGTTTTTGTTCGTATCTTTACTTCAAAATGTGCAAGACCAGTGTATGATTCTTCTTTAAATCCCTCACTGAATCTTGTATGTGATAGAGCACTGTATTTGCAAAGTATTAATATTTTTCCTTAACACTGATCATGCAGCATTTATGTACCATAAAGTCTCAGTCTTTATGTGCATATTATTTTAATGTCCTGGGGTTTTCACAGATGTGAATCACAAATAGTAAATAACTACCTGCTGCTTACTATGGGCCTTGAATTCAACACAAGTTCGCTGGTCACAGGAATGAGACTATTGCCCTGGCCTTGATTAGCTGTACCCTCACAAAATTATAATTAATCCTGTTCACAACCATATGCACCTATAAACTGGCTCGGGAACAAAACCAGGGAGTGTACCAAGCAGCTTCCCAAGAATGCAAGATGAAATGTCATGAGGAGCTTTTCCAGTATCCCAGGAAAGTGGGACGGAGTGAGAGCTGATAACTCAGCTCCTTCAAGTCACATCCTCACAAGCCACAACAGGCAGCAATGCAAGGAGGGATTGGCAGCCTTATTGTCTTAACCAGCTTCAAGGCCAAATGCCAAGACAATGTGACCACCTAAGTCTCTCTTTCCTCTATCTCCTGTCCATTAAATAGGAAAATAACTGTTGGTCTCTTCAAACATACTAAATTTGGATCTGGTGCACAAATAAAATAATCATTAATAAATCCAAGATGGGATGTCCCTCAGCCTCTTCATCCTCCTGAGGCCTCCTTCCCGAGTAAAGGGTCCTCCTGGCTGCTTCCTTGGGTAACCACAGTACAGCCTGGCATCATCTTCTTCACTCCTTCATTTTCCATCTCCTTCAATGAAAGTTAAATTTGAGCATTAAACTCCCACTCCCCTACATAATGACACCACTGAGCTCTTTCAGAGATCCATTTTCATGAGCTGGTCTCTTCTTACATGTAAAAATTGGAGGTGAGAAAATAAGAATATTTATAAAGTGATAATAAAAGTGCCTAGACTCAATATATTCCAGATTTCCAGTGCAGATAATTAATAGTTGTGGTGTTTGGGTTTTTTTGATCAGGTAACATTTAAATATCGTGGAAACCAGGCTTCCATTTATCTTACTGACAGAAACATCACTGATAGTCATCCTAAATATTCCTGATTTTCTTCACATTACTTTTACTTAGAGCTGTTTTATACTGCCCTTCACAAACTCTGCAGTCAGAAGGAACTGCTACAGCCAGCCTCTCTGACACCCTGCAGAGAGGTACTGCAGACTTCACCCCAGAAACTGCATTGAAACATGTCTTTTAGAAGTACTTTTAATTTCATTTTAACAACATCAAGCAGTAGCCAGTTGTCATTTCCCTAATATGCTATAACAAAGTTTACTTACTTTCACTCCTGGGAAGCTGTGCCTTATTTTTAAAGTTTGATTTCTCCAACATCACCTATTGTATCTGGTTTTCTCTGTCAGGTTAAAAAGATGTACCCACAAAACTTCCTTTATGCTCAAGGGTATAACTAGGGTCATTACATCTCTTCTCAACTTCCCTTTGATAACCTACACATCCCCTGAGGGCTTTGAGACCTCTTCTGGCTTGCTCTCCCATCCCAAAACAGTTTTACGGCTTCATTTAAATTATCCCTGTGCTTTCTTGAAGTATAAACAGTGGGTCTGGAAGCAGTAAATAGACAGCACTATGGTTTTACTTCACTATTTCTACTTGATGAAACTATTTTCTGTAAACAGGAACCCTTCCTACAAATTCACAAAAAAACCTCACAGTAAAGTATCTGTTCATGATGCTTCAAGAATCCTTCTCAAATTACCATTTTTCAAATCCTGAGATTTTGGTTTCACCACTTTCTAAAGTTTTTTGGTTGCTTTTTTTCAAACCTCACTCCCAAGCTAACAAGACACTAAAACAGGGAACAACACAGAACCTTTGTGCTTTCACTGAATGACGCCAATGGTGCTTTAACTGAAAATTGTCCTGCATAAATTGAAGCATACAGCAACACAGAATCATTGAGGTTGGAAAAGACCTTGAAGATCATGAAGTCCAATCATCAACCCAGCACCACCACCACATTCACCAGTACAAGATGTCCTGAAGCACCATATCCACACATTTTGTGAACGCTTCCAGGGATGGTGACTCTACCACTGCCCAGGGAAGTCTGTTTCAATGTTTTACAATCCCTCCTGTGAAGAAATTTATCCTACTATCGAATCTAAACTGCTCTTGGCACAACTTGTAGCCATTTCCTCTCATCACCCTGTCTCTCGTTACCTGACTTTTTAAATCTTTCAGTCTTTGCTGATAAAATCCCAAATTTATCAGCTAGATGTTTGTCACTGGTGTGAGGTGACTGGTATGCAACTCTCTGTCCTTGCCCTCATTCCTTTAAAGGTTAAAATTACTTTGACATACCTTTCATTCTTTGAAATTCTGTTTTCAAACTTTAATTAAGCAGTAATATTTGTGACTCAGAGTTGAATCTTCAAAGTAAAGTAACCTGCCAAAGTCCCTACCTCAGACCACACATAGTAATGTAAAGCTCCCCTTTAAAGCAAGTTGTCTACGGCCATACTACATCATGCATCACTGCTGAGCCTAAGTTATTGTCATTTTTTGTGCCTTTTAATTTAAAGTATATTCAAATAATAAAAACTGCAGTGTTTCTGTAGCATGAAACTGAGCATGTAAAAGCAGAGGGGATGTTTGAAGTCAGAAAGAGTTGGGGAAGAACAGAAGGCTCTGGTGCACAGCCTGCTGGGAGCAGTCCCTGGAATAAAGGGCGCAAAAGCACATGAGTTCAAATCAGAAGGAACTACTTGATCGAATCAAAAAGCAAATCTAGGATTGAACCAGTATTTGCTCACCTAAAGAGCAGCAGGTGGGAAAGAGCATTGGGGATCCTGACAGTTGTCAAGCATGCCATGCTCTCTGCAGGACTGGATTCACAACTGTGCTTAAACTCACAGTGAGAGCTGCTGTATGTGACACTGAAGACACGTGGTGTAAAAATGATGCATTTTATTCTAAATCCCTGAAAAGGAATGAAAATAAATGGTCAGCTCCTGCCCTAGGTCACCAGTGGGCCTTTGCAGTCTTTGATACATTGTGTGCTGCATGACTTACTTATAATTAACCTCAAAAAAGGGATAAAACAACAAAATTTCCCAATGATAAAATTAGTGATGGTAGCAAGACTACTAGCAAACTGTGATGAACTGCAGAAACAAATGGAAGATTGATTAGGAAGAAGTGGCAGATGCAATTCAGCCCAAACAAATAAATAGTACACATGGAGATAAACAACCAGTTTCCACATATGAAAAAATAACCTCTGAGCTTATCACTTTACTAAAGAGTGAGATCCTGCAGTTACCCTAGATAATGCTATGAAAACAGCTCAACATTCAGATCAAATCAAAAAAGCAAGTCAAACAAAGCAAGTCAAATATTAGGAATGACTGGAAAAGGAATAAAGAACAAGAAAGTAATCAAGCAGGCCTAGTACTAAACTGCATGGCTAATGTTGTGTGCAGTTTTGGTTCCCTTCTCAGAAAATAATATATGAGACCCAGAAAAGTTTCAAAGGACAGTTAATACAGAAGCTATTCCATGCTTTTGGTCACTCGAATGCTAATGCATTTCAGTTTAGAAGAGGAAATTTAAAGGTGACTTGCATATCTGCAGAACACAGCATAGCAGATAAAAGTTTATTGCGCAAGGGACATTAAATTAAACTAGTGAAAATCAGGCTCAAAATGAACCAGAAGTGGCAATTCTTTATGCAACAGCCATCAATTGATAAAGGCTGCTGTTACTCAGGAAGCATAAATAGTCCAAAGGAATTAGACAAGTACTGGAAAAAATAGCATTGAAAATTACTAAATAGACAAACCATATGATGTTCAGGAAAGCCTGGAATAGAAGACATTTAAAAGCCAGGAGAACACAGAAGAAAAGCACCCAAATGCACTTGCATTGTTCTTATCCTTCCTCAGGCAGCTGCCTTTGACTAGAAAATAAGCTATTGTGTTAGAAAAAACAACTTTGGCCAGGACCTGTATAGATATTCCTGTGTTTACCTTCTCAGGAGTTCCAAGAGCACGTAAGTAAGGAGCACAGAGGAAAAGCACATGCTGTTTGCTCGGCTTCTTGGTTAAATGTGATAGAAGGTGATGTGTGTTACCAATGCAGCCAAGACTTCTCAGTCATCAGGGCCGAGTCTGAGCACCCATGTTCCCACAGTGGGGATGCCATTAAAGTGACAGACTTACCTTGCAGCACAAGTATTTCCAGTATGAAACTTCCTACTAGAAAGATTTTCATTTTTCACCAGGAAGAGGAAAAAAAACCACTTATTGTATTTGTTATGGATGGTACCCCAAAACAAAAGCAGTCAGGAGTTCTCTCACACCACCTTTAAGAAACAGCATGTTCTCCCTTTAGTACATTAAGTAATCAATGTTATCATTTAGTTCCACGTAATAAAGAGAAATAATGCATTTTTAGTTTTATTGAAATCAAATTGGGGCTTTAAATGTCAAAGGCATGTCCTTCTTCTGTAATTCTGCAGGACAAATGGTCTACCAGAAAATGGCTAAATACATAAAAGCTGTAAGCTTACTGATGGTAAAATGGTAGATGCAATTTACTGGACAGTTCAAGATTATATAAATTATATCAAATATATAAATTATAACAATTACGTATAAATTCTCATATTGCAGTTGCAAGCTGGTTTTAAGCATTTCAAGGGCATTGAACCCAAACCAAAATTGAGCTAGCAAGTCAGAAAAAACCCTGGAAATACATAAATGCAAACTAATCAATAGAGTGACATTCAAGGGAAGTCATCAGACTTCCTGTACTACCCAAAGACCCGGCAATGGAGGAAAAGGAAATGCACCAGCAGAAATGTGCATTCTAATAAAATTTCAGTATTATTTTGGGTACATTTGCTATAGTTACAGCAAACTTTCAGAGTTTAAGTTACACAAGGGAAATCTCACAGACTTAGATGTGACTCCTGAGACCAGCAAGAATGCTCCCCAAGTCTTTTCTCATTTTTGACACGTAGTACTGAGTCTAGAGAAAATTAAGTAAGAGAGCTGATTGCTCAATTGTGCTGATCTGACCTGGAGTTTTCATTATATTTTACTGAATTTTCAGATATCCTAAGATAAATTTCATTGTTGATATCTTTTCATACAGTCAACATTCAAGTTGTGAACATTTAAAGTTCTTTGTAAATTGATGCTGTGAGTGTGCAAAATAAAACCACTTAAAAATTCCCCAGTTTGGTTATTTACAGCATCTTCCTGGAATGACTTGTTGGCCAGGCTAACTGGAAATAAAGGTAAGTGATTCAGTGCAATATAAATATTTTTCTATTCTCTTTGCCAGCAATATGAAGTATTTAGCTTCCTTCATTGCTTTTTGTAGAGCTATGACCCAGAGTATATATGATGTAAACTCTTAAAGTAAAAAGAACTTTTTATCTCTGCACAAATATAACTTTAGGCTTAACTAAGATTCCAGGTTCATTTCGAAATCTGCTTTGCCCTATTAACCCTGCAGGTTGCTGTAGGTCCCATTAGCACTACACTTTGAAACCAGCATAACAAAAAATCAAAAAACCTTTAAAAAAAAAAGCCTAAACAGCAGCAGATGAAGAACACACAAGAAAACATTTTCTTATGGAGTAGAATTCCTAGATGCAAGGATGCTTACTGAAAATTAACACTTGTTTTGGCATCAGTGAAGGTTACTAGTGCTAAATGAGAAGACATTCCTGTACCAAGCAGCTGCCTAAAGATTTACTGATACCTATCAACCAAATCAGATGCTTCTCATGTATGCACTGACCATTGTATTGCAGTAACAATACAGCCTTAATATTTTTAGATCCTGCAGTCAGAACAGGTGCAACAAATGCAGCATCTTCTCTCCGTGAAACATTCCATGTCAGCCAGAATTTAAATTTACATACATCTCTACATGGATAGCTGAAGATCTTCTGTTATCTAAGGGAAACACTTTTTCCCAGCAATTTGAATTGAAATCAAAAGGACAATTCACTAGCCACATTATTTAAAAAATGCTTTATTTATTACTTTCAGCTTGAGACTTAAGTTACTGCCCTCACTCTAAAATAAAGTTAGTATGGGCTTCATTCCTATCTGGACCATAAAGCAAGACTAAAACTGTACATGTAGTTTTTCATCAAAGCAAGAGATAAAATCCAGAATATACCAGCACTTCTAAAGGATGCATTAACAAAGCTACGCTCATTATAACAAGATTTGTTGGTACACATTAAATTCAACAAATGTACAATATCTGGCATGATTTCAGAAGTACTGGATGCCAAAGAAGAGCAACTGCACAATATTCACAAACAGTTCACAAAAATACCAAGCAATATTACTGGTGAACTTATTAAAAACTTTTCAAAGTATAATATACACCATTCTTTTGAAAAATACTACAGTAATACTCTGAAACCTTCACATATACTTCTTTCTTTTTTTTCCCTTAATAGTGGCAATCTTCAGAGCTCCTGTTAACTTTAACTTGGCATTCTTCTCATGCAGAGATGTTCTCCCATGTCAGCCTGTCATATTTTCAGCGGCCTAGAAACAGAAAAAAAGTTCTTCCAAGTCACCAAAAGAGACATCATGTAGATTAAATTTAATCTTTCCTTGTAACTTTTTAGATTTACCTAGAGAACTTAAAGGTCTAAAAAAAACCTACTTAGGAATTTTTTTCTAATGAACACTACTGTTTTCTAAAAAAATAATGCTGTCAACAGCCATTACCCTTTACTAAAAGAGTCACTGCTGTTTGCTTGTGTTACATCCTGTATCTGAGCAGCTTTAAGCTTATACATTTTACCTTAATACTTTCCAGAAAGGCTCAAATGCATAAATATAGTTACCTTTGGAGTTCACTTTATATAACTTATGGTAATTATTACCCCATCCATACAGATAAGTTATTGACACAAAACTCAGAAGAATGACACTAATCATAACTGCATAAATCACACTACTAATTAATTGATTAAGAACATTAGTATTTTTATTACTGAATAACTCAACCCAGTCAACAAGGCACAGTTGTTGAAGACTGACACTGGTAGGTTTTATACCAGTTATGGGACAAACACATAAAGGAGAGCAGCAGGAAGGGTAAACCAGTGAAAGCAATGGAAGCAGTAAAATAGCCCTCAATTACTCACATACACAGTTAAATGCACATGCAAGCATATGTTTAAGCACAGAAACAAGTACAAAATATGCATGAGTATAGAAAAATGTTAAGCTGAAAATAAAGTATGCAGTCTTTCAGAATCAAAGCAAGACATAGGCTTCCCCTCCACCTGCCAAAAATAACTAAACCATAAAAATCATGACTGTGATGTTCAGGTAGACAGTAAAGAATGAAAATCCTTTAAAAGGCAAGTGAGAATTTTTTTTAAACCATAGCTACCCTATACTAGCTAAACAGGTAAATATTCATATATGAAAAGCCCTACATATACACACATCATGAAATCCCCTCTTGTTAGTCTTCAGAAAGGTTCAAAGCACAGGTTAAGGGGGTAAAAGCAATATGTAAAGATAATGTTAACAAGCTGCATATAACTGTTTACAAGTACTGCAGCATACTGTTAGATCTGAGGTTGTAGAAATGAGGTGATATTGGTTAAAGGAGAAACCTATTTGAGATATTATGCAGGCAAGGGGACAAATGGTGACCATAATAAAAACTTGTGAGTTTTGGTTGTGGTTTTTTCCTTCAGAAGAATAAGTCTAAGTATTTTTTTTCTACAAAACATTTTATTCGTAGCATTTCCTGCTTCATGTTGAATTCAGTTGTATTCATTGCCTCTTCTATTGAACAGTTAATTTTCTTGATTTAAAAATGAGTCATATCAAAGTACATTTTGCAAACTGAAGCATAGCAAGTTGCATGTACATCTGACTCTTAAAAACAAATTTATATGCTTTTTAAACTAGAGCATTACCTTTAGAGCTTCTGTAGCCTTACGCAGTTCTTTAATAACAGACGATAATGCTTCTGGATTTATCCCTTGTTCACAAAGCCGCACACAAATAGACAATGTCTCCATATCCAAACCAGTGTTTAATATTCTTGAAATCTCAAACAAAACTGCAACAGAAAAAAATGAAAGCACTTTAGTCCCTACAGACTATGAAATTTCAATGATCAAAACTGTTCTTCAACATTTAACTTCTACAGTACTTTTACAGTGTGAACATGGCAGATGTCCATTGTTGTTTGAACTTCAACAACATTTATGTTCAATTTTCCAGCATAAGCCAAAAGCTACATCTTTTAACATAAACACCATGCTTTCCTTGTTCAGGAAATTTAATACTGGATAATGGGTTTTGAAAAACTAAAAAAATAAGTGAAGAATTCAACAATTAACATGTGTGCCAATTAGGTAAAAGGTAGGCTATAAGGCCCTTCTGTGCTTTTGGACTCCAGATACTGATGAAGTCCTTTCTAATCTTCAGGCGTTGAGGCAGTGTCTTTGGCAGAGAGATGCAGCAGTTTCTCCACAACAATTCTGAGCTCTTAACAACTTTACAAACAACAACTGCTAAATGTCTACGTCTATCCTAAATAAAATATACACATAGTTACACAGGAAGCCTGCGCTCCTAAATCTAAAGATTAGTGCACTTTCTATACCTGTTCTCGAAAGCCTTACTTTGTCTTTAAATCTGCCTATTGTCCCTCCTGTCTAAATCATTTCCACAGAAGTGGAAAGAGAGAAGTTGTAAAGTACAGTTACCAGAACTTAGACTCTCTGTCCTTCCTAAAGAAGTCTATCTGCACAAAATGGTTTTACTCTCTTGCAGCATCACAGGGGCCATAATGATTCTGCTAGTCCTGCCTTGCCTCCAGCAGCAGATCAGAGCACAGAGATCAGTGGCTGAAACGTTAATTTTTACACCAGCTCAACTCATGAGGGTCTGTACTAAGAAACGCTTTTGTAACAGCAGCCATAACTTCAAGAGAAGCGAAGATGCTGAGAAAATCACAAATACAAAGCACTACCCCTTGAACATTCTCCCCAGCCTCTACTCCCTCATTACGGCATTTTCAGAGAAAGTCTTCACATTTAACAACCCTCAGCAGATTTCCTGGCAGCTTTCCACTCTGCATATAAGCTTTTGGTGTAGGCACTTCGCGGAATTCCAGAGTTTCACACTATACTGAGAAACAATCCCAAAAATGGCAGCTTTGGTTCCTCATAATCAGAGCAAAAGTGAGCATCTGAACTTTACTCACCTGCTCCCATTTCTCATGACTTATCATTCCCCAAAGTATTTCCCAGTACTCCTAGTGCCCCTTCCCTCACATTCCCCATCCCGCAACAGCACCTGGGTTTTCGGGTTTTTTTCATAGCACAAACTATTCAAGTTCTGTAACAGCGACTACTGTGCTCAAAGCTTTTTCACTATATTGTAGTTTGGGGTTTTTTTCGCAGTTTAGGTCGGTTTTCTGACGTGAGCCACGCACAAGAGCAAAGCATCGGGCTTCAGCCCAGTTCAGGCGCTGCCGTCACAGGGCCGGGCCCCCCTCTCTGTCCCGCGCACCTCCAGCCCCCTGCCTTAAACCCAAACTGCACCGAGCCAGGTCACATCCCTCGCATTAACCGGTACAAACAACGAGAAACAAGAGCAAATATATATATACACACGAAAAACCCCACCCAGTATTCTGTGTTAAATACTTAATTCAAAAAAAAAACAACCAACCAAAAAACATGAAAAGCCACGCGAGGTCCAAAGACACTCGCTCTGCGGGGGTGTTTGAGTCGTTTCACGAAGTGACACGAAGTAAAAAAGAAACTGCTACGGGCTGCATCTCTCAGCTGCCGCAACCTGCATCCCTCTTCCCAAGAGAGCCACCCTTGCCCACGACGGGGCCGCGCGTCCACTCTCCCTTGCGGCCTGCGCGTCCCTGCCCCGTGGCCGTCACCCACCGTCCATGGTCTCCCTCACGGCGTTCAGGCTGGCGGCGTTGCTCGCCATGGCGACCCCGCGCCGCCCGGAACCGGAACGCCCCGCGCACGCCCGCGCCGGCCCCGCCCCTCCGGCTCCACGTGACGCCCCGGCGCAGCGCCAGCGCGGCGGGGGCGGGCTGTCTTTGAATTCGTGCGGCGGCGCCCCTGGCGATTGGCCCATTCGAGAGAGAGGGAGCCTTGCCATTGGCCCAGCGGCGTACACCGCGCGCCGTGATTGGTCAGAGTCCGCAGAGGGGGCGGGACTTGTTAAAGAGCCGCCCGGCGCGGCGGGGGCGGGAGCGGCGCGGCGGCGGCGGCCCGGTAACGGCGGCAGGTGGCTGTGCCCGTACCGCCGGCATCCCCAGCTCACCCGGCATCGCCTCCCCGGCGGCGGGGGGTTGGGGAAGCG